>CM049883.1:162500-170000 GCA_027474115.1 Schizopygopsis malacanthus
GAAATCATAAATTTCTTCATTTCAGGTTTGTTAGCAAGCAACCAAACACAGTGCAAGCTGCTGATGAGGAAAACAAAATTTATTAAAAAAAAGTGAAAGTGTGTAACTTTCATGCACTAATTTTGTGCTTAATATACTAAAAATGATTCTTTTTTTCTTCTTCTTAAGATCATCTAAGTGTACTCAACTGTGCTGTTTTGGGACACCGTGAATATGAACTAAAATGTGTATTTAATAAATGTATTTAGTCACCACTTGTAGTACACTTGAACCCATCTTTCATACACTAGTGTACTACAAGTGGTGACTAAATAGATTTATTAAATACACAGATAGTATTATAGTATTATAATATCCACGGTGTCCCAAAACAGCACAGTTGAGTACACTTAGATGATCTTAAGAAGTACTAAATAATAATTGTTAGTATATTAAGCACTTAATTAAACTCCGTTAAAACACGGGTGCGTAGGAGGTAAAGACCAGCTAGGTCAAAAACTACAAAACAAGTCCCGCACACTATCTATGCAAAAAGTATCAAATATTTATTAATGATATTTCTCAAATTCCAACACAAATGCCTGATGAAGATCATGTGACCGAAACATCATTAATAAATATTTGATACTTTTTGCATAGATAGTGTGCGGGACTTGTTTTTTAGTATATTAAGCACAAACATAGTGCACGAAAATAGAGCACTTGAAGTACACTTTTTCTTAACTTGGGAAGACAGAGTAGGCAAGAGTTGCCGAAAATGTGTTTTTCTACCATTAAGCATCTCCATTCTTCATTTTCAATTATTAATAAATGTAATGCCATTGTTGGACAGCTGTGGGGTTGTCCTAAAGTTAAGACTAAAAGTGGAACTGAAATGACCTTGTTACCAAACAGATAGGATTTTAAAGTTGGGATCTTTCTGTAATACGCCGCACGTTAACCGGAGCAGTACCCCCTCCAAAGCTCGGTCTGTGTTCATCAGACGCACCTGAGATCCAGGACGGCGTGAAGGCGTCGGAGAGCCAGGACACGTATCCCTCACGCAGCGAGCGCAGGAACGACTCCACGTCTGCGCAGGACAGCAGCTGCTCCGTCTGCAGCAGATCCTCGCTCAGAACACCGTCCGCAGACAGGAACAGCACTCTGGGAATGAAGAGATTGGGCCGGAGGTTCAGCCCGCAGCGCTTCATGTGACTGTGCAGGTTGCTGGTTTTCACCTGCAGACACAAACACCAGCAGATCCACATCATCCGCTGATCAGAAACACAGGGAATGTGATCAGATTCAGAGTGATGCGATTGATGGGATTCAAAACACTCAAAATGAGCCTCAATGCAAAATAATAAGCATATCAGGGACAGTAAAGATGCATAAAAACTAATTATTTATACAGTATATTCACAGTTCTTGAAAATGCGTGTAGAAAATGTAACATATATATATATATATATTAGTGGTGGGCCGTTATCGGCGTTAACGTGCTGCGTTAACGCGAGACTCTTATCGGCGATAAAAAAAATATCGCCGTTAATCTATTCTCAAAGTTGGGTTGGGAGCTGGGTCTATACTACGCAAGCTATGATGACTTTCACCCTGATATTTTAGCGCGGATGTATACCTAGCCGAATTGCACTGTAGGGGGCGAGAACGAGTCTTCGAACTAGAGGCTCGCAGTCCGTGATGGACAGATTGTTAACGGCTGGTCTCTGTGGTTATACAATCGGGCAGGACATCCAAACGCTCATCTATCATTCATCAACCTCAAATATGGCTTTTCATCTGAAAGATGTATGTAGTAGCAACTTTACATGGCCGCTCAATATGATGTTAACTAGAGAAATGTGCGCTATTGAAGTGTTTGTGTGGAAGCGCGTTTGCGCAGGACAGGCTCCGGTGCGTCACTTGCTCTTAAAATCTCCGTCATTTTTGGTCATACAGATAAAAGTAGCCTAATACATCTTTCGAATCTGTAAAGACTCTACGTTTATTTGTGTGCACTCAGAATAACAACGAAACGTTGCGCTTTTAAGCAAACAGGATGCGCTTTAGGTCTCATGTGAACTTGAGAATTCACTCCCGTGTCACCCTCTGCTTCGAACCTGTGTGTATGCCTAACGTTACTGTGAAATTACCACATCAGACGTGACGTGCTAACATGGATGCAGCTATGAAGCCGCCGGGTTTGCTTCAGGGAAAATGTATTTTTAAGAAGCTTCCCAATGGAAACTGTAAACAGTTCATCACGACCTCTTATGTAGGCCTACAGTTCAAAATTCATGTTTAACTGAATAAACAGTTAGTAAACACAAGTACATCTTATTGAACATAGTTTATTTTCATCACCAATTATCATAGTAGAACAGCTTTCTCAAGCAGTTTGTGATGCATTTTGGAAACAGGAGATGAGCCCCTGGTCTAATGCGCCACCTGGCTTGAGAAACCCGTTCTCAAAGACTTACTTTTAGCCATTATTTGGGTAGCACACATATTCTGAATGCCTTCGGCAGAATTCAAATGAGCCATTTTAATCTAGATTAATCTAGATTAATTCCAAAATTAATCTAGATTAATCTAGATTAAAAAAATTAATCTATGCCCACCCCTAATATATATATATGGTAAACATGTTACAGCTTTATTTATCATTTTGTTCTCATATTGATCTTTGTGTTTTTGCAAAGTTATGTGCTTGCTATTTGCAGTGGTTTGATTTTTCATTGTGTGATTTTTGGTGCATTTAATAAAATGCACCAAATAATTTCATGATTTTTTTTTTCAAAACTTGACTCCTATTTTTGATTTTAATGTTTGTGTCCCCAGGAGTGAGTGAGTGAGTGAGTGAGTGAGTGTGTGTGTGTATGTGTGTGTGAGTGAGTGAGTGAGTGAGTGAGTGAGTGTGTGTGTGTGTGTATGTGTGTGTGAGTGAGTGAGTGAGTCTGATCGTGTGCGTCTGATCACGTGTGTGTGTGTGTGTGTGTGTCTGATCGTGTGTGTCTGATTGTGTGTGTGTGTGTGTGTGTGTGTCTGATTGTGTGTGTGTGTGTGTGTGTGTGTGTGTGTGTGTGTGTGTGTGTCTGATTGTGTGTGTGTGTGTGTGTTTGTCTGATTGTGTGTGTGTTTGTCTGATCGTGTGTGTGTGTGTGTGTGTGTGTGTGTGTGTGCGTGTGTGTGTCTGATTGTGTGTGTGTGTGTGTGCGTGTGTGTGTGTGTCTGATTGTGTGTGTGTGTATGTGTGTGTGTGTGTGTGTGTGTGTGTGTGTGTTTGTCTGATCGTGTGTGTCTTATGTGTGTGTGTGTGTGTGTACATGCATATGTGTGTGTGTCTGATTGTGTGTGTGTGTGTGTGTGTGTGTGCGTGCGTGCGTGCGTGTGTCTGATCGTGTGTGTCTAATCGTGTGTGTGTGTGTGTGTGTGTGTCTGATCGTGTGTGTCTTATGTGTGTGTGTGTGTGTGTGTGTGTGTACATGCATATGTGTGTGTGTGTGTGTGTGTGTGTGTGTGTGTGTGTGTGTGTGTGCGTGCGTGTGTCTGATCGTGTGTGTCTGATCGTGTGTGTGTGTCTGATCGTGTGTGTGTGTCTGATCGTGTGTGTCTTATGTGTGTGTGTGTGTGTGTACATGCATATGTGTGTGTGTGTGTGTGTGTGTGTGTGTGTGTGCGTGCGTGTGTCTGATCGTGTGTGTCTGATCGTGTGTGTGTGTCTGATCGTGTGTGTGTGTCTGATCGTGTGTGTGTGTGTGTGTGTCTGATCGTGTGCGTCTCCTATTTTTGATTTTAATGTTTGTGTCCCCAGGATACGTTTTAAGAAAAAAGAAAGTATAAGAAGTTTAAGTTTACAGTAAAGATAATGTAGTATACTGTTTTTACATTTCTATAAAAATATGTTGCACTCTAAAATTTCTATAAACTCAAAGCCATATGTCTAACCGATTTATGTTCCAAATTTGAAGTTGATATCACAAAAATTGTGAGATTTAGTTTGGGCGCAGTAACAAACATAACCTCTGTGTTACACCCAAACTCTATTGAATTGTTCTGTCACAAATCAAACATTTTCTCACAATATCACTTCTATTACAAAACAGCTACCACATATGTAACCTTGACTGTCAGAGCTTTCCAACGATAATACATTGAATTAATAAACGATCAGTATGCTCAACATAGAGCAGGGAAGGGGCGGAGCCTGGCAGCTGTGATTGACAGGGCACTTTAAACACCTCCATCTGAACATCGAAACAAATAGATTACAAAAGACATAGAAACTATACAGTACATTGTGAAATATGGACCTTTTGTGAAATTGAGATTTATGCATCATCTGAAAGCTGAATAATAATATTTCCATTGATGTATAGTTTGTTATGAAAATCTGAAATCTGAGGGTGCAAAAAAATCTAAATAAGTCCCAATAAGATGGAAAATAGCAATAAATTAATTTTTTGGATGTTCCTTTATGGGTTTGCTTATTGTTTATTAAAGACAACAAAGAGGACCTCTCTCATTTACAGTTAAGTCAAGAGAGTACTGCAATTATATACAAATAAATACAAATAATAAATAGTATAGTTAATAGCTTTAATGCATAGTTAATGCTACAGTTTAACCATAGTAAATTAAAAACACTAACCATTGTGGTTATATAAAGGGTAATCAATATGCATAAAAAAAACATGGTTACTACACTTTTACTATAATTAAAGTTAATTTGCGTAAGCATTGCTGGGGTCCCCAGTTGTGGTCTGTTTCTGTTTGGTTGTGTTGGACATGTGCTCTCATACTGATTAGTTTGCATGTTTTCTTAAGTTGCAGTGCATTGAGCTCTCTCGACCACCATAGCATATGGATCCCACTGCAATTAAAAAACACACTGTAGTCGTGTTTAATTGCAAGGCGATATTAGTTGAGATTTGAGTGATATTTTGAATCTGCTCACTGTAATGGCCTGGAGAGCGTCGGGCAGCTGCTCGATGGAGACACTGCTGAAGATCTGCTGCTGCGCTCCGACCTGAGCCTCGCTCGAGACCGAAACAGAGCCGCTGCATGACTTCAGATCGATGCAGAACACTCCGTGACCTGGAGACACAAACACACGTGCACACGTATACACACACACACACACACATGTGCACACATACACACGCACACATCCACACTTTAATCTTCAGTTTTATGAAAACCATAAGTGCGATCAGTTAGAAAAGATCAGGCAACACTAAGTTAGATCAGTCTGAAGAGCTGGGCTGAGTTTGGTGGTTCTAGAGTTAAAGCTCTAGGAGGAGGAGTGCTCAGAATAAATAGCTCAGTAAGTATGTGATGTAAGTGTGCTGAAATAAAGCGCATGTTCCCGGTGATCTGTGACTCGTGTTCTCTCAGGTGTGTTTGTGGGTGATCTGTGACTCGTGCTCTCTCAGGTGTGTTTGTGGGTGATCTGTGACTTGTGTTCTCTCAGGTGTGTTTGTGGGTGATCTGTGACTCGTGTTCTCTCAGGTGTGTTTGTGGGTGATCTGTGACTCGTGCTCTCTCAGGTGTGTTTGTGGGTGATCTGTGACTTGTGTTCTCTGTGTTTGTGGGTGATCAGGTGTGTTTGTGGGTGATCTGTGACTCGTGCTCTCTCAGGTGTGTTTGTGGGTGATCTGTGACTTGTGTTCTCTCAGGTGTGTTTGTGGGTGATCTGTGACTAGTGTTCTCTCAGGTGTGTTTGTGGGTGATCTGTGACTCGTGCTCTCTCAGGTGTGTTTGTGGGTGATCTGTGACTTGTGCTCTCTCAGGTGTGTTTGTGGGTGATCTGTGACTTGTGTTGTTTGTGGGTGATCTCTCAGGTGTGTTTGTGGGTGATCTGTGACTCGTGCTCTCTCAGGTGTGTTTGTGGGTGATCTGTGACTCGTGCTCTCTCAGGTGTGTTTGTGGGTGATCTGTGACTCGTGTTCTCTCAGGTGTGTTTGTGGGTGATCTGTGACTCGTGCTCTCTCAGGTGTGTTTGTGGGTGATCTGTGACTTGTGCTCTCTCAGGTGTGTTTGTGGGTGATCTGTGACTCGTGCTCTCTCAGGTGTGTTTGTGGGTGATCTGTGACTCGTGCTCTCTCAGGTGTGTTTGTGGGTGATCTGTGACTCGTGCTCTCTCAGGTGTGTTTGTGGGTGATCTGTGACTCGTGCTCTCTCAGGTGTGTTTGTGGGTGATCTGTGACTCGTGCTCTCTCAGGTGTGTTTGTGGGTGATCTGTGACTCGTGCTCTCTCAGGTGTGTTTGTGGGTGATCTGTGACTTGTGTTCTCTCAGGTGTGTTTGTGGGTGATCTGTGACTCGTGCTCTCTCAGGTGTGTTTGTGGGTGATCTGTGACTTGTGTTCTCTCAGGTGTGTTTGTGCGATGCACCTGTGAGCAGCAGCAGGTTGATCTCGTCTCTGTCGCTCTGACACGGGTTTGGGACTCGTAGGTTATTAAACACGTCTTGCTGTTTTAGACCGCTGGCTCTCCTGTGTTAATTGATAACAGACGTTAGCTCGTTTAGACTCTAATGATAACCTGTCAAAACATTCCCTGTTACATCACCCCCCTGTGGGAAGGGGCGGAGCCTGGCAGCTGTGATTGACAGGGCTCTTTAAACACCTCCATACAACGAAAACAATCCAGTTACATAGATTACAAAATACACAAAATCTAAATATTGAGAAAATCATCTTTAAAGTTGTTCTTAGCAATGCATATTAATAATCAATAATTACATTTTGATATATTTACGGTAGGGAACATCTTCATGGAACATGATTTTAATATCTAATGATTTTTGTCATAACAGAAATATATAATTTTGAGCCATACAATGTATTGTTGGTTATTTCTACAAATATAGCTGTGCTGCTTATGACTGCTTCTGTGCTGCAGAGACACGTCACCTTTATTTATACAGCGTTTTTAACAATACAGATTATGTCAAAGCAGCTTTACAGTATTAAATAGTGTCAATAATGTACAAAGACAATAGTAAACACTTCAGTGATGTCATCGTCCAGCTGAGCTCGGTTCATATGACTCCAGGGTCACATATATTACCATTTAAAACCACTCTTTTATATATGAATATATATACAGGTGCTGGTCATATAATTAGAATATCATCAAAAAGTTGATTTATTTCACTAATTCCATTCAAAAAGTGAAACTTGTATAATGTATACATTCATTCCACACAGGCTGATATATTTCAAGTGTTTATTTCTTTTAATTTTGATGATTATAACTGACAACTAATGAAAACCCCAAATTCAGTATCTCAGAAAATTAGAATATTGTGAAAAGGTTCAATATTGAAGACACCTGGTGCCACACTCTAATCAGCTAATTAACTCAAAACACCTGCAAAGGCCTTTAAATGGTCTCTCAGTCTAGTTCTGTAGGCTACACAATCATGGGGAAGACTGCTGACTTGACAGTTGTCCAAAAGACAACCATTGACACCTTGCACAAGGAGGGCAAGACACAAAAGGTCATTGCAAAAGAGG
>CM049883.1:177500-202500 GCA_027474115.1 Schizopygopsis malacanthus
TCGCACACACACACACACACACACACACACACAATCTCTCTCGCACAAACACAGTCACACACACACAGACACACATTGATTGAATGTTAGATTAATTATGATCGGTTTTCTGAAGCTTTATTGCTGCTGTATGAATGAATAGAGAATATTCAATACATTCTCAGAAATTACAGAATTTTCAATGAAACAATATTTTGAAGGAAGATGCAAACTTATGGAGAAGTTACAGCATTAAAAAGACAACCAGCAGATACTGATATGAGGCTTTAATCCAAACATCGTGAGTGTCATATACGAGCTAATAACGAACATCACTGTCTCATCAGACGCCAAACTCTCATTAAGAACTGAGCACACTCACATTCTCTCGTTAATTAACTATTATAAAAGATGGAGGAATGATCTGATTCTTTAGAAATATATTAAAGCCAATAAACATTGATGAAAAAAGATATGAAACTATATAAAATATTCTCTTGATAAACACAGCTCCTGTAAATAATACGAGTGATTATTAGTGAACATCAGACGCTTGTGTTCAGTCCAGGAGAGAGTCTCATGATGAAGATCAATCGTTTACACACACAACACACACGCACAACCACACACGCATTCTCTCTCTCTCACACACACACACACACACACACACACACACACACACACACACACACACACACACACAGACACACACACATGCACTCTCTCTCACACACACACACACACACACACACTCTCTCTCTCTCTCTCAGACACACACACACGCAGACACACACACGCACTCTCTCTCTCACACACACACACACACACACACGCAGACACACACACGCACTCTCTCTCTCACACACACACACACACACACACACACACAACCACACACTCATTCTCTCTCTCTCACACACACACACACACACACACATGCACACACACACACACACACACACTCCTCTCTATGTGTCCAGTAGGTGGCGCTGTCTCAGTCGCTGTCTCGTGCTGATTGGCTGCTTGTTGTATTTCAGCATGATCTCTTTGATGCGTGACAGGTTGGAGCGGCCGAGCACAAAGTCGCACCTGCTGGCACCGATGTCGTACCCCACCGCGCACACCTTGCTGCTGACGCTGAAGCCCTCGGCACGGACCATCATGCGGTATTCACCGGGGTTCAGCAGACGCCAGTAATCGCCGTCAGACGCTGATTAAAAGCAATCAAGCACAGCCATCAATATCAGCTGAAGCTAATTAAAGACTGAGAGAGTCAATCAATAACATTACTGGATGTGTCCAAACTCCACCAGGTGACAGACATGCTGCTGTCCCATGATGCCATGTGGTGTTTCACCTGTGCGAATGTCGTGATTGATTCCCTCCACAGAGATAATGGCGTTAGCGATTCCTTTGCCCTGAAGGTCTCTGACCACACCTTTGATCCCACGATGCACCTGGACAAACACCACGTGACTGTCACTGATTATAATGGGCTCATGAACTGCCTCGGTTTTTATTTTGTACGGTTCTCTGAGGTCCACTTATAATGTTTTCACGATTTCTACATCATAATTTCGAAGTAATAGGCTATTTTATGTCCTGTTTTGGAGAGTGTGTGTGTGTGTGTGTGTGTGAGAGAGTGTGTGTGTGTGTGTGTGTGTGCGCACGTGTCTGTGTGAGAGTGTGTGTGCGCGTATGTGTCTGTGTGAGAGTGTGCGTGTGTGTGTGTGTGTGTGTGTGAGAGAGTGAGAGTTCGTGTGTGTGTGTGCGCGCGTGTCTGTGTGAGCATGTGAGTGTGTGTGTCTGTGTGCGCGTGTGTGCGTGTGTGTGTGTGTGTGTGTGTGTGTGTGTGTGTGAGAGAGTGAGAGTTTGTGTGTGTGTGCGCGCGTGTCTGTGTGAGCGTGTGTGTGTGTGTGTGTGTGTGTGTGTGTGTGTGTGTGTGTGTGTGAGTGTGTGTCTGTGTGCGCGTGTGTGTGTGTGTGTGTGTGTGTGTGTGTGTGTGTGTGTGTGTGTGTGTGCGTGTGTGCGTGTGTGTGTGCGTGTGTCTATGTGCGTATGTGTGTCTGTGATCACCTGCTCCATGAAGACGAGCAGCGACTCTCGGTTGTTCTCCCACTCCTCCGGTAGTTCGGTCTCGTGAGGGAATTGATCGCAGCCCACATACATGGACAGCTCGAAGCAGTTGGTGTGCAGGTAACTGAAGTCATTCATACCTGTTAACGAACAGTGAGCGGTTAACGAGACGGACAGATCACCTCGATCAGAGTGTGCTGATGTGTCCTCACTTCCTGCGGCCGTGTGCCACGAGGCGCCGTTGATGGTGCCGTCCTCCTTGGCCAAGTCGTCGGTGTGGCAGACCCTGCGGCTGGCGTCGGTCATGAGCCGGTGCGTGGAGGCATAGGAGAAGGCCAGCCAGCGGAGCATGTGATCGTCGGCGGTGGGCGTGGCCTCGCGGAGCACCGTCACCGAGCGTGTGCGGTCGAACGGGAACGTCACCACCAGCTCTCCGCCCTGCAGGTTCCCGCCCAGAACGAACGGGATCTTCTCCATCCACGACACCAGAGCACGCGTCTCCACCGCCACCTGGGGTCAGAGGTCAGAGCGGTTTAGAGCAACCTATTAATGGGAGCACATGTGACCACAAAACCAGTCGTGAGGGTCACTCTTGTGAAATTGAGATGTATGCATCATCTGAAAGCTGAATAATAATCTTTCCATTAATGTATGGTTTGGACAATATCTGGAAATCTGTAATCTGAATCATCAGTGTCCACAGCTCGTTAGTTCACCAGAGAAATTAAGTCTAGAGAACAGCGTTTCACGATATATTAGACTATATACTCATATTTTACTTTACCTTTTCGTGATATCTTAATGTATGTTTAAATAAATAAGTTATGAAACAAGTTATGACAGCCACTGCATAAATATTTTTCAACAACAAATAGAAATTTTATCATTTTGAAGTTAATAAAAAAAAAGTAAGTTAATTAATAAAAAAATTATAATTTTTATACAAAAATAAGTTTAATAAAAAAAAAGATATGCAATTTACATGTTGAGTGTTGATTATTATGTTAACACATAAATAGTAATTAAATGTAAGTTTGGGCTCTGTTATTAATCGTAACTTAGTTAGTTCAATAGTTTAGAGCATAAGCTGAGGTAGATTTTTATCCCTAATAAAACTTTAGTTATAACTTAATTAATTTAAAGAAAGATAAATTAGTTCAGAACCCCCCCCCCCCCCAGAATTGTCAAGACCATCATATATGTGTATCTCTCTACATATGAGATTAAAATACTATTCATATTCAGTAATCTTATTGTACGGCACAGTCACTATCAGACGAGGAAACCTGAACGCCTTCTGAATAACGGCACTATTGTCTTCTGTAGAGCTGCATCTGATTAGTTTCATACACTCTTATTTTCCTGTTTATTTCCATCAAGCTGCTTTGAATCAGTCCGAATTGTATAAAGCACTACATAAATAAATATGACTCTTTTCTCATATCAATGAACTGGCGCCATCTGGTGACTGGAATCCGTCTGTTAGCGGCTGTAGTTCATATCTGAATATATATATTAGTGATGAACAGAACACCGTCTGGAAGCTCAGGAGAATCCAGTTAATGCAAGAAAACAAAAGGAAGAGAGACAAAGAGCTGAAAACACTGACTGTAGATGATTCTAATAATACATAATGTTTTAAAATTGTATTTTCAGCTGTACAAAAAAATGATAGAAAGATTTGGTCAGCAAATGTCGCCTCCAGATCGCTGTTATTATCTGTCAGGGGTTTCTCATCATCAAAGCACTTTCATCAGACACCCTAACACATCCAGAAACACTCTGCACCAATACAATCATCATCATCATCATCATCATCATCATCACGCGCTGCCGCCGCGGTCCCGGACTCACAGTGGCGTTTGTGGAGCGGTACCAGTCCGGGATGGGCACGTGGTGGTTCTGGAATTTGCGCGGGACCCATTTCCGGGCTTCGGCTTCCCACAGAAGCGAGTTGAGGTCAGGGAAGTTGTGATGGATGTCCAGACCGTCCTGACTCCATCGGCCCAGAGACCAGCCGCTGAGCTCCGAGCCCTGAGAAACCAGAAACCAGACGAAACACGCTCTCACTGCATCCGAGACTGAAACAGAGATGACTTTAACCCGTGCTGATACAAACAATGGATGCTTTTACTCAAGCCTGCATTAAACTGATCAAAAGTGGCAGTTTTATAATGTTACAGAAACATTCTATTCATCTGTGAATCCTGTGAAATATAATGTATGGTCACGCTTTATATTAGGTGGCTTTAACTACTATGTACTTGCTTATTGTGGTCATATTGTATCGCAGAACACTTTTGCTGCTGTTGAGGTGGGATACGGGTAGGTTAGGGACTGGTTAAGTGGTATGTGTAGGTTTAAGGGTGTAATTATAAATTAATTACAGATAGGTATTTTTTAAATATTAGTATTTACACAATAAGTGCATTATACCAAATAATTTATTTAAATGCAAGTACATAGTAGTTAAGGCCACCTAATATAAAGTGGGACCAAATGTATCAGTTTCCATAAAAATATTGTGTGTTTTCAATATTGATAATAATCAGATTTTTTTCTTGAGAAGCAAATTAGTATATTATTATGATTTCTGAAGATCATGTGACACTGAAGACTGGAGTAATGATGCTGAAAATACAGAAATAAAGGACACTTTAACAGATATTCACATTGAACACAGAAATTATAATTATATTTCACTATTTGTACTGTATTTTTGATCAAATAAATGCAGGCTTGGTGACTTATTTCCGAAACATTAATATATCCTAATGATTGTGATCAGTAATGTATATTAATATAGCAGGGTTGGGGTATATAGTGGCGCACCGCTGCGGAGGCTTTCTCGTAGCCGTCGGGGTTGACGGAGGGCAGCAGGTGGATGCGTGTCTCGTGCACGAGCCGCCGGATGCGTGTGTTTCCGCTCAGATACTCCTGACACATGAACTGCATGAGCAGCAGCAGCAGCTCGCGGCCCAGAACCTCGTTACCATGGGAACCAGCCGTGTAGCGGAACTCCGGCTCACCTGTGAACACACACACACACATTATCACATAACACACAACACACACACCATAATACAAAACACATTATCGCACAACATACACACATCACACACACATCATCATGCAACATATAAACACACACACACAAACACACACACACATTAAACAACACACACAATCACACACAAACACGCCCAATAGCTCAGAACAACTTAACGATGTAACAGAAACTACAATGAACTCTCTCTTTTCTAGCACTTTAGATACGGTTGCTCCTTTACGCTTAAGGAAGATTAAGGAAAAGAGTCCAACACCGTGGTATAATGAGCACATTCGCACCCTAAAGAGAGCAGACTGGAAAATGGAGCATAGCTAAGGAAAAAACTAAGCTAGAGGTATTTCATATTGCATGGCGGGAAAGTACCCTATCCTACAGAAAAACATAAAAAATTGCTATATCTGATTACTTTACATCTCTTTTAGAAAACAAACACAAACACAAAAGTATTTATTCAATACACTGTGCTAAATTAACAAAATTTAACATTAGCAGGTGCTCAGGTGCTCGTAATTTATCATTGTCATTAGGATATGTCCCAAAAAATCTTTAAACTTGCTTTTATTATGCCTTTCAATAAAAAAAAAACTATAACTTGACCCCAAAAAAATTATTAATTAATTACAGACCGATCTCAAATCTCTATTTTCTGTCAAAGATACTAGAAAAGGTAGCATCATCACAACTATGTTCCTTCTTAGAGAAAAATGGTCCAGTAAGGGTTTAGAGCATCTCGTAGTACTGAGACTGCTCTCATTAGACTGACTAATGACCTGCTCTTATCATCTGATCGTGGTTGTATCTCTCTATTAGTGCTCCTGGATCTTAGCGCTGCGTTCGGCACGATCGATCACAACATTCTTTTGAGTAGACTTGAAAACTCTGTTGGCATTAGTGGAAGTGCATTAGCATGGTTCAAATCGTACTTATCTGACCGCCATCAATTCTGGGCAGTAAATGAAGAGGTATCATATCAATCACGGCTCAGTGTTAGGACCGTTGCTTTTCATGCTTTACATGTTGCATTGTAAAAAGTGCAATATAAATAATGGTGGCTTGATATGACTTGACACACACACATCATCACACAACACAACACACACACAGACACACACACACGTGACAGGTGTGTTTAGGTTGTTGCACACGTGTGTTACCGAGCTCATGTTCTCCGGGGTTGTCCGAGATCTCGATGGCGTAGAGTTTCTGTCCGTTGTAGCTCTTGCCGATGTTGTAGATGCGCGTGATGTTCGGACACATTTCATTCACCACTTTCATCAGCTGAAGAACAGAAACACAACACATTAACATCTGCTGCGTCTCAAAATACAACCAAACATGCCACAATTACTGACACACATCTACTGACAATGACAAGAGACACTGCAGAAACTCTCCATCACCAAATCAATCAAGTCAAGTCAAATTTATTTATATAGCGCTTAGATCAATACAGATTGTGTAAAAACAGCTTTACAGTATCAAATTGGAAAATAGTGTGTAGTAATGCAAAAATAATGTAGCTGTAGTAATCAGAATCATAATTTGTTTTTTGACCAGGTATGTTTACACATACAAGGAATGTGTTATAGTGACAGATGCAACTGTAATGCAATCATATTAACACCACATTGATGATGTGTGGAAGTAGAGGGAATGAAGAATCCTGTATTGACTCTCAGATGTTTGGTCTCTCTGTATATTATATTATATTATCCGTCATAAAGATAAACAGACACCTGTCTCATCTCCTTATAACTGTGGTGTCTGAAGTCCAGGTTGTCTGTCGTGGTCACTTCATTTCGTCTCCGGTAATAATTGTTTGGATCTATAAGAAGCATTAAAAACAAATGAGAAAGAGTATTTTGACAGTTTTATGATTTCATTACTTTTAGTAAGCATTTTAGTTTTTATGATTTAATTCATTTTAGGAAGCTATTTATTTGAACTGTTATTTATTTGGACATTATTAATTTATTGCACTTTGAATTTAAAATACATTATTAGAGGTTTATCAGACCAGTAGGATCAAAGCACTGCATATGTGTGTGTGTGTGTGTGTGTTGTGAGAGAGAGAGAGAGAGAGAGAGAGAGAGAGAGAGTGTTATTAAGTGTCAGTGTGTGGGTCTGGATCCCTGCATCACACAGAGACACAGACAGACACACACACACACACACACACACACACACACACACACACACACACACACACACACACACACACACACACACACACACACACACACACACACACTCTGGTCACCTGGCATCGGGCAGCCCAGGATCTCCGTGCGCATGCAGATTCCGCCGCTGGCATACCAGGAGCGTGGGTTGATGCGGATGTAACGGGCCACCACGGGTTTGGGGAAGATGTTGAGGATGGGAATCTCTTTCTCTCGATTCGCGCTGAATATCTACTGAGACGAGCAGAAACACACACGGTTACATGAGCGACAGCTGAAGTTCAGTCAGTGACGGGTGTGTTTGTGTCTCACCAGATCTCTGGAGCCATTCTTCAGCATCACCCAGCTGTGAGAGTCATTACTGAGCAGAACCTTATACGAGCTCACCCAATCACTCCTGAAACACACACACACACACACACACACACACACTCATGAGAACATCACACACACTCTAATGAGAACATCACACACACACACACTCATGAGAACATAACACACATACTGTACACACACAAACACACACACACACGCACACACACACACTCACTAAACCATCAGAGCACACACACCTTATAATCTTTTATATTTACAATGATACATTTATGCAAAGCCACTTGCATTCAGGCTATAAACTGGATCAGTTTATGCTCTGGCAGTGAATGGAACACGTGTGTGTGTGTGTGTGTGTGTGTGTGTGTGTGTGTTACTCACGACCAGAGCGAGCTCCGTCCCTGAGTCACGACACCGGTGAACTTCATGAGTCTGCGAGCGTCCACCTCGAACCACTGCAGTGGATCATTCCGTCCCGCACACCAGCCGCCGTCATACAGGTCATCCTCGTACAGACCGCCCTACAGACACACACACACACACACACAGACCAAAGCACATCAACTGGTCACTAGGGTTCCTCAGGGATCGGTTCTTGGACCCCTCCTCTTCTCCACATACACTACATCACTGGGTCCCATCATACAGGCACATGGCTTCTCCTACCATTGCTACGCTGATGACACACAGCTCTATCTCTCATTTCGACCTGATGATCCAACGGTAGCTGCACGGATCTCAGGCTGCTTGGCGGACATCTCGGCATGGATGAAAGAACACCATCTACAGCTCAACCTGGCAAAGACTGAGCTTCTTATCTTCCCTGCAACTCCAACTCTACAGCATGACTTCACCATTCAGTTAGGTTCATCAACAATTACCCCATCAGCTTCGGTCAGAAATCTTGGTGTAATCTTTGATGACCAGCTGACCTTCAAAGAGCACATTGCAAAGACTGCTCGATCTTGCAGGTTTGCACTACACAACATCAGAAAGATCAGGCCCTTTCTGACAGAGCATGCTGCACAACTTCTTGTCCAGGCCCTTGTCATTTCTAGGCTGGACTACTGCAATGCTCTTCTGGCTGGACTTCCATCAAACACAATCAAACCTCTACAAATGATTCAGAATGCAGCGGCACGACTGGTCTTCAACGAGCCCAAAAGAGCCCATGTCACACCTCTCTTTGTCTCCTTGCACTGGCTACCAGTTGCAGCTCGCATCCAGTTCAAGACACTGATGCTTACATATAGAACAACCACAGGCTCAGCACCCACCTACTTCCACTCACTATTACGAATTTACATCCCCTCCAGAAGCCCCGCCTACTTCCACTCACTATTACGAATCTACATCCCCTCCAGAAGCCCCGCCTACTTCCACTCACTATTACAAATTTACATCCCCTCCGAATCTACATCCCCTCCAGCCCCGCCTAAGCCCCACCTTCCACTTCCACTCACTATTACGAATCTACATCCCCTCCAGAAGTCCTACTTCCACTCACTATTACGAGATCTGCTAGTGAGCGACGCCTCGTGGTACCATCACAGAATCTACATCCCCTCCAGAGGCTCAAAATCACTCTCCAGAACATTCTCTTTCACCGTTCATGGCCGCCTACTTCCACTCACTATTACGTGGCCCCGCCTAATCACTATTACGATCTTCCCCTCCAGAAGCCCCCCCATCCGGAATGCTGGATCCCTGACAATTTTCAAGCGACAGCTGAAGACTCATCTCTTTCAACACCATCTGACTTCATCCTAAACAAAAACACTTTTGCTTCTCTTTACTTAATCCCCAGTTTAGCGTGTGCTTATTTGAAAGCACAAAATTAAACAATGCTTAAAACTTTGTATTACGTGCATACCCAGTGTCTATTTGCCTCTTTAAGATTAATTGCTTGATGTATTCCCCAAATTGTAATTCACTTTGGATAAAAGCATCTGCTAGCTAAATTAATAAATGTAAATGTAATGTAAAAGTAAAATCACACACGCGCACACACACACACACTCACACACACACACACACACACACACACACACACACACACACACACACAATGTTTATTTATATAGCACATTTAAAACAACCGAAGTCGAACAAAGTGCTGCACAGAGTATGCAAAACAAAAACAAGTGGATGAGCTTATAAACAATAAAACAGAAAATATAAAACACAAACTGTAAAATGGATGAGATTCACTAAAATAAAAAATCATTGCACAGCAAGTCAAAAAATATTAAATGCCAATACGTTTTTAGAGTAGACTTAAAGACAGATAATGCGGAGGCAGTTCTGATATGAATTGGGAGACTATTCCACAACTTAAGGCCAACAACAGAAAAAGCATGATCACCTCTATTTTAGAGACATGCCCGAGGAGCTTTCAATAAACCAGAATCAGCAGATCTGAGTAATCTCTTGACTGAGAGTATGGTTGTAACAGATCAGATAGGAAATTACTTGTAAGCCAACGTTTTAGTTCATCCAAACAATCGAAAATAGGCTTCAAAGCTTGCTTGCTATCATGCTTCAAAGGGATATAAATGTGTGTGTGTGTCATCGGCATACAGATGAAAAGAGACCCCATATTTATTAAGAATAGAGTAAAGAGAAAACAGCACCGGACCCAGGATCGAGCCCTGAGGGACACCAGACTTTAAAGATATTTCAGATTAGGAGTGGTTTCAATACTAACAGCATACCTGTGAGATACGAATGAAGCCACTGCAAGGCCAACACGTGTTTCTAGACGTGATATAAGTGTATTATGATCAACTAAATCAAAGGCAGAACTGAGGTCGAACAGAACCAAAGCCATAGACCGCCCAGTGTCAGTAATTAGCGTGATGTCATTCAAAACTCTTAAAAGAGCTGACAGGATTTAAAACCAGATTGAACATTTTCAGAGATTGAATTGATGGTCAAATAAGACTGAAGTTGATTTAGAACAACTTTCTATACAATTTTGGAAAGAAAAGTCAAGTTTGAAATAGAACGAAAATTAGTCGGTAATGTGGGATCCAAACTTGTTTTTTTAAGATGAAGCCGCACCGTGGCAAGTTTAAAGTCGCCAGGTACAGTGCCAGTATAGAGACATGTTGTTATGACCTTCAGTCATTTGTCTGTAGTTTCTATGCTGCCTTCTGGTGTTTTCTCTCTCTCTCTCTCTCTCTCTGTAGGATTACATTTGTTTCCAGGAAGGTGGTGCTTGGAGTTGATCTGATGGAGGTGGTGATTGGTTCTCATCCTTGCCTGACTCGGATAAAGGGCTGCCCTAAACGTTGATCGAGGTCTTATGTGCCATTGTACTCCTCGTCGCTCATTTCGTGCCGTTCGTTTGTACGTTCTTCTGACTGTATTCTGCTCTGTCAATATCATCTTTCCTGTTGACAGAGTTGCTTGTATTTGGTCCGCGCCATACTCACTACAACTATCAATTCTGATTGTGCAATGTTAACTGACAAATTGTATATAGCTTATGTAAATAGATGGTAATTTATTATGACAAGGGACGTAGGGGGATAGACGCCATTTTATTTTCGGAATTATCTTTTTATATTGTTTTTGGAAAAGGGAGTTAGGTAAGTTGTGATTGTATTTCATTTTCTTTAATTTCGATTTAGGAAATATAGAGGCATAATAAAGAGTCACTTTTGTTTGTTGTTTCGGCCTTGTCTTCCCCTGATGTTAATCCCTAACCTTCGCTGGAATAAAAACTTGTTAATCCGAATTCTTTCTGGTATTGAGACTCTCTTCATCCTATCTGTTGCGATTGATCCCTAGCGGTCGTAACACATGTGTTAATAATAGACAACAGATCGTGGCCAACAGTCTCAATAATCTATCCAAGGAATAACATCCGGACACAGTAGGTTTTAGAGAAGATATAATCTAAATTAGAGTATTCAAGTTTACCGGCTCAAAGACAGACCAAGTGGAAGGGGTGATTGGAATATCTGGCCATTTATATGCCGACAGAGGCATTAACGATGTAATTTGGAAAATCATATCATTAAAATGTCTTGCAAAGACGTCATAAAGAGAGACGGGTGTCTTAGGAAACAGATTAACATTTGGGTGAAGAACAGATTCAACCGTGGAAAAAAATATATTTGGCTTATAGCTATTTCTTCAAATTAATTCGGAGAGATAACTACACTTTGCAAACTTAACAGCTCGCTGATAGACAGAAAGAAAGTCTCTATTTTATATATTTATCTCTATATTTTATATGACACTTGTAGTTTTTCCATTTACGTTCAGCCCTTCTATAGGTCTGTCTGAGAGAACGAGTAAAGTCATTTTGCCACGGTACTGAATTGTTTTTAACTTTTGGTGGTGCAACAGAGTTTAAAATATTAGACTTAGATGCTCATCGGCATCCAAGTGATATGTCGAGGAAATCATATCCTGATTAGTGTTTAAATGAGGAAAGTTTTTCACTTGAACGGTCAGTGATGATACGAGTCTAACGTGGAAGTGAGGATGAGTTTTCCCGTCCAATGGCATAGGGAACAATATAGGCCTATGATCAGACAAGCCTGCATCATCAATATTAATGTCCAAAACTGTTAACCCATGGGATAAAATGAAGTCCAGAGTATGGCCCTGAACATGAGTTGGTCCGGAAACCCATTGCTAAAGATCAAAAGTGTCAAGTAGACTGAGAAAGTATTTTGAAAGTGGCTTGGAGTCACAACAGATTCTATCATAATTGGTGACAATTTCCCCCAAGAACTCGGTAAATGTAAATAAAGAAAACATGTTTGCATGATCCTTCATCAGATCAAAAGTGACACAAACACAGCGAATCAATCCTGAGAAACAGGAGATCCAGAGCAGCTCAGATGAGAGCGGACACAGCGAGACACATTCCCACGCATCAACTAGTTAACAGTCTAGTGAAGGGTTAGTTAACCCAGGACAAATATTCTGTCATCATTTACTCACATCATCCAAACCAGTCTTATTTCATATCATACGTGACCCTGGAGCACAAAACCAGTCATAAGGGTCAATTTTGTGAAATTGAGATTAATGCATCATCTGAAAGCTGATTAAATCATATTTCCATTGATGTATGGTTTGGACAATATTTGAAAATCTGGAATCTGAGGGTGCAAAAAAATCTGAATATTGAGAAAATCATCTTTAAAGTTGTTCTTAGCAATGCATATTACTAATCAATAATTAAGTTTTGATATATTTACGGTACATGGAACATGATCTTAATATCTAATGATTTTTGGCATAAAATAAAAATGATAATTTTGACCCATACAATGTATTTCTACAAATATACCCCAGCGACTTAAAACTGGTTTTGTGCTCCAGGCACACTAATGAGTTTTTATTAATAGTTTGCATTAGTGTATTTTCCATTAAGGTTTTAGTAATTTTTTGTGTTTTTGTCATTTTTATAATTTTTTATGTCTAAAGTGTTTTCACTATTTTTGACTTCCTTTACAAGTTTAACTTGTTTTAGTAGATTAAGTACACTAAATAAAAATTTGGACATTTTTCTGAGTTAACAGTTTGCATTTCATTTGATTTCAGTAAACATTTATTTCAAGCAACATAATTTTTTTTCATGGTTTGAGTTTTGATTTAATATATGAACCACTTTCTTTCTTCTGTTAAACACTAAAGAGGATTTTGTCCAGCCGTGTAATGAAAGTCAATAGGGTCTAATGTTGTTTAGCTCCCAGTGTTCTTCAAAATATATCTTCTTTAGTCGTTCGTACAGGTCTGAATGAGAGCGAATGGTCACGTGTGCTCTTCTGGACTCGTGACGCGTTCTGAGACTCACGGCAGAATCTGGGTCAGTTTCACTCGCCCCCGTCGTCATGTTTTCATCGAGCGCAGCAGAAAACAAAGAGCGTGTTCTGTGCAAAGTGGATCCAGATGAGGCAGCGATGGAACTGATCTGATTAATAACAGATGCTTCTTCAGAAACCCGCTGAAGGAGACGAGCCGATCTTACCTGGATGTTGAGCCGGCCCCGGTGCGGCCCCAGACCGTAGTGTCTCATGCTGGAGGCGTGGAGCTGAAAGTCATCGATCTTCAGCGTCTCCAGACCCAGCGGAGGACAGTCTGTCGGGAGAGAAGAGCTTTAACAAGGAATCGGAGCTCTAGCTTCATTCTGATGATCAGTGCAGCTCAGAGACACGCTCATAACATATATCTATTTGTTTAAAAAGCTCCAATTAAGGATAAAACGAGCTTCATGCAGCGTGCATGTGAATGAAAACATCCTGCAAAGCTATAAATCTGAACGTAAACGTATTGTCTCGACTCACGAGTCGACTCTGAATCATTGAATCGAGTCATTTTTAAAATCAATCTCTGTTTGATGTCAACATGAAACATTAGCATATCACACGCCCACTTTTTGGTGTTTTCTCATTGATCTGAATGAAAATGCAAATTCATTATTTCCACTAGGTGCCACTTTTGTAGCAATATAGCAGTTTCCACGGTAACGCTGTACACAAAGTAACACTGCTATAAATTATAATTGAATCAGGTCTCTGAGCGCAAGCCTCAGCCTTTCGCGCTTTTAAAAGCATTAATAAATCTAATCTACTTTAATAACGTCCCATTTTGCAAAAGTCACAATGCATACTTTGACTGATTTGCACGTGAGAATTGGCGTTTATGGAGGAGGGGTTTAATGAGGGTGAGTAATTAATGACTGAATTTTAATTTTGGGCTGAACTAATATTTTAGAATCCAGTTGTAAAACGTAGCTTACTGTATATATATATATATATATATATACTGTATTCTATATACAGTACCAGTCGAAAGCTTAGTCACATGAATGGGAAGTGCGTCCAAACTTTTCACTGGTACTGAACTATGATATACACATCGGCACTGATATATCGATATCGGTATTTTTAACTCCCTAATATCGGTATCGGGCCCCAAACACCCGTATCGGTCGGTAAACATGTTCACACACATGTGCTTGGGTCTCAACCGTTCTGAAACCTTGCATGTGTCCCGTTCGCTGGAGCACGGAGCACGGAATGAGGAGACACGGAGATGCAGGAGATTCAATTATTTAATCCACAAGGAAACATGGAGAACTGGAGCGAGACAAACAAATACCGGACGATGGAGACAAAGTAACACAAGGCTTAAGTACACTGGGTAATTAAACCTGGAAGAACTGAACCAGGCGGGGAGGAATTAAACACAGATGGAGACTAATGAACTAATGATCACACTAAACGAGGACAGGAACAGGAAAACCCAAATAAGAACATGAGGAGACACACACACGCACGCACACACACACACACACACACACACACACACTCTCTCACACACACACACACTCACACAGAGACACTCCAGTCTCCTGACAGCACGGAAACAAAAGAACACTCCCAAACTCTCTGTTTCTGTCACAAACGCTCGTAATGTCTCTCCAGAGGTCTGAATCTCCTGCTCGAATAAAAACCACTGCAGGGATGAGAACATGCTGCTCTTCAGCGGACATCAGCTGAGATCTTCTCATTACCACACACATCTGCAACTCTCAAGACTCTCAGGAGGGGAATCGAACACAGCCCTTACTGTTACTAAAGACACACTTACTCACTTACTCACACACACAGACACACACACAAAGAGACACACACACACACACACACACACACACACACACACACACACACAGAGAGACTCTTACACACACACACACACACACACTCACACACACACACACACACACACACACACACACACACACACACACACACACACACAGAGAGACTCTTACACACACACACACACACACACACACAGAGACTCACAGACACACACACACACACACACACACACACACAGAGAGACACTCACACACACATATACACACACACACACAGAGAGATTCACACACACACACACACACACACAGAGAGAGAGAGACACACACACACACAGAGAGATTCACACACACACACACACACACACACACACACAGAGAGAGAGAGAGACTCACACACACAAGCATCCTCATGTCTCACAGGTGTTTGCACTGGATTGGTGCTTCAGAGTGAGCACTGCTCAGAAGTTCAGTTCAGATCTTCTATTATTAATATACTAATATTTTCAGAGTGCGACGTACAGTCATATAGTCATATACATCCAGACCGATGACGTGCGTTCATGAACATTAGTTTAACTTTGTGTACAGTCTGATCTTATCTGCTCATCTTACTTCACCGATACAATGATTTCACTCAAATCATGTAGAATAATCAGTGCCTCGTGAATCGCCTCACCGCCGCGCTCAGAGATCAGACCGTCCACGTCACTGCCGCCTTTCACTGCTTTCTTGCTCTTCTCACTCGTTCTGCTCCCAGCTTTCACTGTGAATGAGACACAAACAGGTTGAGCTGTATCTGTGGATCAAAGCCATGAGAGGAACAGATGAAGCGCTGATGGATGACAGTCGTGTGAACTGCTGTAAAGTTCAGCTGTGTTCTCCACGAGCGGCCCAGGCTCCAGAGCCGATGTGCGGAGCAGAGGAGCAGATGAGGCTTTCATCAGAGGTCACGCCGGGACAAACCTACATCTCATATGGAAACACTCGCTTTCCCAGAGCGCTGCCAGCCTTCAGAAGTGCCACAGTATTCCTGAGATCATCGCTGGAGCGCCTCACACACTCACACACACACACACACACACACACACGCTCTTACACACACACACACACACACACACACACACACGCTCTTACACACACACACACACACACACACACACACACACGTTCTTACACACACACACACACACACACGCTCTCACACACACACACACACACACACACACACACACACACACACACACACACACACACACGCTCTCTCACACACACACACACACACATGCTCTCACACACACACACACACACACATGCTCTCACACACACACACACACACACACACACACACACACACACACACACACACACATGCTCTTACACACACACGCTCTCTCACACACACACATGCTCTTCCACACACACACGCTCTTACACACACACACTCACACACACACTGGAGTTTGTGTCTGACGTCATTCCAGCCCAACATGACCTCTGCTGACCTCTGACCTTACTCCAGTGGTTCAGCACCTCTTCACAGTGTGTGTGTGAGAGCGTGTGTGTGTGTGTGTGAGCATGTGTGTGTTTGTGAGTGTGTGTGTGTGTTTGTGTGTGTGAGAGTGTGTGTGAGAGCGTGTGTGTGTGTGTGTGAGAGCATGTGTGTGTTTGTGTGTGTGTGAGCATGTGTGTGTGTGTGTGTGAGAGAGAGAGAGGATGTGTGTGAGAGTGTGTGAGAGTGTGTGTGTGTGAGAGACGTCACCTGATGCTGAATCAGATCCGCCGGCTGGTTTGGAAGCAGCTGACCTGGTTCTGGTCTCCTTCCCAGCGGCTCGTGTGGAAGCGGGTCCATTCTCCAAGATGCGCTGTAAATGTCCCCGACTCAAGAGCTCCTGCATGTAATAATCCTCATCCTCAGACGAATGTCCAGAACACTCGTCCAGCAGGCGTCCCACGAAGCCGAGCAGCAGGAGAGTCTGGAGCCACATCATCTGATCCTGGACCCATTCACTCACTGCGGGAGAAACTCTGCTGTCTGGAATCACCCGGAGAGAGAGAGAGAGAGAGAGAGAGAGAGAGAGAGAGAGAGAGAGAGAGAGAGAGAGATAAGCAGCAGTCAGTCAGAGATGTTTCAGGTGTCTTCTGGACGTCTCACATAAACGGAGGAGCATGAAGCAGGAGATCCAGAGAGAGAGAGACGCATCTGATCCAGAGCTGATTGATGTCTCACTCTTCTGTCTCACTGACTCCTCCCACTGGGTGGAGCTTCTCTGACCTCATTACCATCCCACAACTAAACAACTAATGAACTGAGAACGAATTCATACTGATGGACACACACACACACACACACACACCACTGACGCACACACTACCAACGCACACACACTCACACTACCAACACACACACAAACACACACACCACTGACTCACACACTACCAACACACACAAACACACACACCACTGACTCACACACTACCAACGCAGTGACGCTGTAAATGTGTGTGTGTGTATGTGAGTGAGAGAGAGAGAGAGTGTGAGTGAGAAAGAGGGAGTGTGTGTGTATGAGAGAAAGAGTGTGTGTGAGTGTTTGTGTGTGTGTGTGAGAGAGAGAGAGATAGAGTGTGTGAGTGTTTGTGTGAGAGAAAGTGTGAGTGAGAAAGAGGGAGTGTGTGAGTGTGTGTGTGTGAGAGAAAGAGTGTGTGTGAGTGTTTGTGTGTGTGTGAGAGAGATTGAGTGTTTGTGTGAGAGAGAGAGAGAGAGAGAGTATAGCAACGCTGCAATGCTTTGGCAATATGAATGTTTGAATATTTGTTATGCCAACAAAGCACCTAAAACTGAAACCAAAAATCGTAAGTGTGTGTGTGTGTGTGTTGGTAGTGTGTGAATCAGTGTTTTGTGTGTGTGTGTGTGTGTGTGTGTTCGTAGTGTGTGAATCAGTGTTTTGTGTGTGTGTGTTGGTAGTGTGTGAATCAGTGTTTTGTGTGTGTGTGTGTGAGCTCATCTCATCAAGACGTACTGCAGATGCCAAACACACCTGAATGGTCTCAGACTGTCCGAGTTCAGTGATGCTGATGTGTTCAGACGTCTCATAACCAGCTTCAGCTCAAACTCGCTGCACTGATATCATCTCAGAGATCGTCTAACCTCAGCCGTGTTTTCACTGGATTGATCTGAAATCCATCACACATTCCTCCAGGAACGCCTCGGGGAAAACATCTGTCTTCCAGTTTCACTCCGCATCATATTAGACTTTTACTCAGCTGCTCAATATCTCATCTCCAGAGATTCTGAAGATCACCAGCGATTCCCAGCCAGACATCCATCGGTGAGTCAGAAGATCCAGAGGTTCTGGAGAAGATCATCAATAATAGTGTTTGCTGAATCATCAGAACGCTTCTGTGGACCTGCGCTCACTGGCTACTGCACACACTGGAACTAAGAAGAATGAATGAATGATGCATTTATATAGCGCTTTATTGTGTATTGCTGTACACCCAAAGCGCTTTACAATCACGTGGGGGGGGGGGGGGGGTCTCCTCAACCACCACCAGTGTGCAGCATCCACTTGGATGATGCGACGGCTGCCACAGGACAACGGCGCCAGTGCGCTCACCACACACCAGCTTCAGGTGGAGAGGAGAGAGAGTCATAGAGTCAATCAAGTGGATGCGCTCACCACACACCAGCTACAGGTGGAGAAGAGAGAGAGTCATAGAGTCAATCAAGTGTATGCTCTCACCACACACCAGCTACAGGTGGAGAGAAGAGAGAGTCATAGAGCCAATCAAGTGTATGCGCTCACCACACACCAGCTACAGGTGGAGAGAAGAGAGAGAGATAGAGCCAATCAAGTGTATGCTCTCACCACACACCAGCTACAGATGGAGAGGAGAGAGAGAGACATAGAGCCAATCAAGTGTATGCTCTCACCACACACCAGCTACAGGTGGAGAGAAGAGAGAGTCATAGAGCCAATCAAGTGTATGTTCTCACCACACACCAGCTACAGGTGGAGAGGAGAGAGAGAGAGTCATAGAGACAATCAAGTGTATGCTCTCACCACACACCAGCTACAGGTGGAGAGGAGAGAGAGATAGAGCCAATCAAGTGTATGCGCTCACCACACACCAGCTACAGGTGGAGAGGAGAGAGAGTCATAGAGCCAATCAAGTGTATGCTCTCACCACACACCAGCTACAGGTGGAGAGAAGAGAGAGAGATAGAGCCAATCAAGTGTATGCGCTCACCACACACCAGCTACAGGTGGAGAGGAGAGAGAGTCATAGAGCCAATCAAGTGTATGCTCTCACCACACACCAGCTACAGGTGGAGAGGAGAGAGAGAGACATAGAGCCAATCAAGTGTATGCTCTCACCACACACCAGCTACAGGTGGAGAGAAGAGAGAGTCATAGAGCCAATCAAGTGTATGCTCTCACCACACACCAGCTACAGGTGGAGAGGAGAGAGAGTCATAGAGCCAATCAAGTGTATGCGCTCACCACACACCAGCTACAGGTGGAGAGGAGAGAGAGACATAGAGCCAATCAAGTGTATGCGCTCACCACACACCAGCTACAGGTGGAGAGGAGAGAGAGAGACATAGAGCCAATCAAGTGTATGCGCTCACCACACACCAGCTACAGGTGGAGAGAGAGAGAGATAGAGCCAATCAAGTGTATGCGCTCACCACACACCAGCTACAGCATAGAGCCAATCAAGTGTATGCGCTCACCACACACCAGCTACAGGTGGAGAAGAGAGAGGAGCCAATCAAGTGTATGCGCTCACCACACACCAGCTACAGGTGGAGAGGAGAGAGAGATAGAGCCAATCAAGTGTATGCGCTCACCACACACCAGCTACAGTCATAGAGCCAATCAAGTGTATGCTCTCACCACACACCAGCTACAGGTGGAGAGGAGAGAGAGTCATAGAGCCAATCAAGTGTATGCTCTCACCACACACCAGCTACAGATGGAGAGGAGAGAGAGAGATAGAGCCAATCAAGTGTATGGGGATTATTAGGAGGCCATGATTGATAAGGGCCAGTGGAGGGAATTTGGCCAGGACACCGGGGTTACACCCTACTCTTTACGAGAAGTGCATGGTATTTTTAATGACCACAGAGAGTCAGGACCTCGGTTTAACGTCTCATCTGAAAGACGGTGCTTTTTTTTAACAGTATAGTGTCCCTGTCACTACACTGGGGTGTTAGGACCCACACAGACCACAGGGTGAGCACCCCCTGCTGGTCTCACTAACACCTCTTCCAACAGTAACATAGTTTTCCCAGGAGTCTCCCATCCAGGTACTGACCAGCTCAACCCTGCTTAGCTTCAGTGGGAACCGGTCTTGGGCTGCAGGGTGATATGGCTGCCGGTATAACAGATACAAAGTAGTAGTTAAATGTGATTAAACTTCTTCAGTAAGCCACTAAACTGTGCACATCATCATTTATTTACATTTATTCATTTAGCAGAAGCGACTTAACGAGGCAAACAGACACAGAAGGTGCTCGTAACACAAGCTTTAAGCGGTCACAAACCCATCGGTGCAAGGGAACGAGGAGTTCTTCAAATCATCTCTCTTAATGATAACCTCAGGGAACATGGCGCACAGGTAAGAGGAACACTGAATGACGATTGAGACCAGACACAGAGACAGGGAAGCACAGGACTTATAAGCACTGGGGAAAACTAGATAATTAATGACGCACGGCTAGGGACTAATGGCGAGAACAGGAAACACCAAATATGGGCACAAGAGGAATGGAAACACAGGACATAGGGACAAAAGACTGACAATTACTCCAATTAAAGGAGGGGTAGGCACTCTGGAGGCCTCAAGGGGCAGAGTTCGGGGACGGAAGGCCTCCAGGCTGGAGTCAGCGCCCATGATTTCCCTGCAGACGGCGAGCTGGGACTCCGGAAAACACCTTCCCTCCAACTTAGTCCTGTGGTGTCTGGGAGGTCCACGGGGCCAGGATAGTTGGCCCCGAGCCAGAACAGCAAATTGAGGGTGGTGTTGATTCCTGAATGAGTACCAGCCTCACTATTACACACACACACATCGAGCCACACATCTTCAGTGTGACGTGTCTGTCAGTCACTCAAACACTGAGTCATGTCATTCTGCAGACATGGCAAGAACATGGTCAGATGTGAGTTATAGGTCTGGAGAGCGTCTTAGTTCTGGCCTGATGGATCAGAATAACACACACCAGATGATCAATACATGGCTCCAGCTGAACATCTGCCAGGATCCAGATATTAGATGGCTGGGTCAGACTAATCATACACTCACACACACACTCTCTCTCTCACACACACACACACACACACACTCTCTCTCTTACGCACACACTCTCTCATTCTCTCACACATGCTCACACATACACGCATGCACACACACACACAAACACACACACACACTCTCTCTCACTCACACACACACACACACACACACACACACACACACACACACACACACACACATGCTCACACATACTCGCATGCACACACACACACGCGCTCTCTCTCTCACACTCTCTCACACACACACACACACACACACACACACACACACACACACACACACACACATGCTCACACATACTCGCATGCACACACACACACAACGCTTCGGTCAGTTTTTCAGAAGTCTTCTCACATCGAGCACAACATCGGTGTCTGTGGATAAACTGGGGATCATTTATCACTGCGTTGGCACAAAATGCATCCATGTACTATCCGTGCCAATTTACCCACTGTTTCCAAAACTGTTCAAAACCTAGCATAGTGCACACAGTGTGTACAGTAATATAAACATGGAGCATATACCGCAGTGAATTATAAACAGTAGAGAGTATCATTCTTGCATTGTGAAGACATTTTACTAAAGCAAACATTGTTTAATGCTCTCTGTTGTTGTGTTATGAGTGATAAAGTGTGTTTGTGTGCTAGTGTTATGGAAGAATGACATGATTTGAGACATTAATGAAGTGTTTTGAATGTGAAATGAACTGCTGTGTGAAGAAGAGCGATGTGTGAAGAGTTGTGAAATGTGACTTTAGTATTGAGAAGAAGTGTGTCCTAGTGATTGTAAATAACTGTAAGAATCATGTGACGGTATCATTCAGATCATAACACTGGATTCAATTCAGTTATATTAACCAGACTAGATTAAACACAGAGCTTATTGATCAGCTGCAGGTCATTCTTTCAATGCTTTACCGTATTTGTGATGTTCTTGGATCTCACAGACACCATAAAATCTGTGACCACCGACCACAAATGAGGGAGAATCTGGCCTTTATTTGTCATTTTAAATGGATAGTTAGCCCAGAAATTATTTTTAAAAACACTAAAAAATATATTGTAGAAAAATTGGAAACCGAACCCCATTGACTTTCACTGTATGATGAAAACCACTGAGACATTTCTCAAAACATCTCAGTCTGTGCTCCAGAGAATAAAGAGAGTCACACAGGTGTGAATGACACGAGAGCAAGTAAATGATGTCAGATGATATCTCCCATGTGTAACATGTAAAGCATGAAAAATAACGGTCCTAGTACTGAGCTTTGAGGTACTCCATACTGCACGCACACACACTCACACACACACACACACACACGCGATATCTCCCAAGGGTAACATGTAAAGTAACGGTCCTAACACTGAGCCTTGAGGTACTCCATACTGCACACACACACACACACACACACACACACACACACACACGCACACAATATCTCCCAATGGTAACATGTAAAGCATGAAAAGTAACGGTCCTAGTACTGAGCCTTGAGGTACTCCATACTGCACTTGTGATCGATATGATATCTCTTCATTCACTGCTACGAATTGAAGGCGGTCAGATAAGTATGATTTGAACCATGCTAATGCACTTCCACTAATGCCAACAGAGTTTTCAAGTCTACTCAAAAGAATGTTGTGATCGATCGTGTTGAAAGCAGTACTAATAGAGAGACACAACCACGATCAGATGATAAGAGCAGGTCATGTGTCAGTCTAATGAGAGCAGTCTCAGTAATACGAGATGCTCTAAATCCTCATAGATATAATTTTTCTCTAAGAAGGAATATAATTGTGAGGATGCTACCTTTTCCAGTATCTTTGACAGAAAAGGGAGATTCGAGATCGGTCTGTAATTAACTAGATCTTTGGGGTCAAGTTGTGTTTTTTTAATGAGAGGCTTAATAACAGCCAATTTAAAAGTGTTGGGGACATACCCTAATGACAATGATGAATTAATAATAGCCAAAAGAGCATCTATGACTTCTGGACGCACCACCTTTTAGTAGTTTAGATGGAATAGGGTCTAACATACATGTAGCTGATTTAACAAGTTTATACAATTCTTAATTTCCAGTCGTAGAGAATGAGTGGAATTGTTCCTCGGGGGATCTATAACGCACTGATGTGATGCTGTGGGTTTGCGGTCCAGGGTTTGATGAGAGACTCTGGATCAGAATATCTCAGCGTAACGGTTCGTGAGAACGGCTCCTGAGCTTTTATGAACAATCATAAAGAGTTCCTGGAGGTTTGATGACTGTAGCAGCTCAGGAAGCTCAAGATCACAAACACAGAGGCTTCTGGGTAATGTATTTACTCTGAGTTTTATTGCTTTGGCTTGACAGTGAAGCTCTGTTATTGTACAAGCGTGGGTTTGGGATTTTCAGGACTCATCACAATGTGCCTCCAGCGTTAGAATACAGTTTCTGTTTTTGGGAACTAAGTAATAATAACTTTTTTTAGGTTTAGTTTTTTACAGCCATAAAGTTGACGGATTGTTCCGGGAAGCAGCTGGGAATATTCCTGTATTGAATATCTCTGACGGTCTCCGGGGTCTCGATGTTGTTCTGCTGTCAGGGAAACAGGTTCATAAACGCAGATGTTGTGTTAATCACTAAGATCACTAGGACACACTTCTTCTCAATACTAAAGTCACTTTTACAAAACTCTTCACATAGTTTGAGATGTGTATGTGTGTGTGTGAGAGTGTGTGTGTGTGTGTGTGTGAGAGATTGTGTGGGTGTGTGAGAGAGTGTGTGTGTGTTTGTGTGTGTGTGTGTGAGAGAGAGAGAGTGTGTGTGTGTGTGTCTGTGTGTGCGTGTGTGTGTGTGTGAGAGATAGAGAGAGCGTGTGTGTGTGTGTGTGTGTGTGTGTGTGTGTGTGTGTGTGTGTGTGTGTGTGTGTGAGAGAGAGAGAGAGAGCGTGTGTGAGAGAGAGAGCGTGTGTGAGAGAGAGAGAGTGTGTGTGTTTGTGTGAGAGAGAGAGCGTGTGTGTGTGAGTGCGCATGTGTGTGAGAGTGAGAGTGTGTGTGTGTGAGACAGAGTGTGTGTGTGTGAGAGAGTGTGTGTGTGTGTGTGTGTGTGTGAGACAGTGTGTGTGTGTGTGTGTGTGTGTGTGAGTGTGTGTGAGAGACAGACGGTGTGTGTGTGTGTCTGTGAGACAGAGAGTATGTGTGTGAGCGAATGTGTGCCTGTGTGTGTGTGAGACAGAGTGTGTGTGAGAGAGTATGTGTGTGTGTGAGTGTGTGAGAGAGAGTGTGTGAGTGTGAGAGTGTGTGTGTGAGAGAGTATGTGTGAGTGTGAGAGTGTGTGTGAGAGAGAGAGTATGTGTGTGTGTGAGTGTGATGAGTCTGATCCTGACCGAAGTATTGAGAAATGTTCCTAGTGATCGTAATAAACTGTAAATCTAA
>CM049883.1:207500-217500 GCA_027474115.1 Schizopygopsis malacanthus
AGATATAGTTAATGTTGTGAATCTGAGGCAGAGATGCATGCAGTTTCAAAAACTGACTTCCGAAATATGACATCAACGTCAGAATTGATAGAAAATACTCAGAATTACGACAAAGTTAAAATTGCGACAAAAAGTTAGAATTGCGAGAAAATATTCAGAATTATGACGAAGTATATAAAGATTTATATCTCGCAATTAGAGAAAAAAAAAGTTCAGCTTTGCGAGAGTTGAGAGAGTTCAGTATGAGGAAGTTCTGGTTCTACACTCACCCTCTCCTCGCTCCAGCACCACGGGCAGCGGGTGATAGTTATGAGCGCCGTATCGATCCTCGCGGGCATAAACCTCCTCCGACGTCAGCGCACGCTCCGCCGGTTCGGCTCGGGACGCCGCCGAGGACGATGTGCGCATCCCAGAATGCACTGCGCGGCTCAGGGCGGGCGTCACGCGGCTCACCAGACTCTTCATGCTGTTCATGACTGAGACACAAACACTCAATCACACATCAATCCATTTAGAGTCTCGTTTATTTATACAGCACAGATTAATTCAGTGATAAACTAGGAAACTGATTTAGTTACACAATTCTAAATCAGATTCTGCTGTAAAGCAAAGGGGATATAAAGCTGTATTTTCACAGAATATATATCAGAGTATTTTTTTCTTCACATGACTAGACATTTATGTAGATTTATTACTACTTTAAGACATATAAAGACAGAATTACAGCACAAACTCAGAATTGTGAGGAAAGAGACAAAATTACGACAAAGTCAGGATTACGATAAAAAAAAATTGTGAAAAAAAATGCAGAATTGCGACAAAGTTAGAATTCCGACATATAAATTAAAAATTGCGAGAAAAAAATAACTGCAATAACAAAGTCAGAATTGCGAGAAATAAAATTGCAAAAAACAAATCAGAATGAGGAAAATCAAGACCAGCTCTATTTTTTCACTTCTAATATTACGGAAATAAAATGTTTGTGAATCAGCAATGCTGAAAAATGCCACTAATAAGCTGATTTTTATGACGATGGCTGTGTAACGGCATAACTACACTATATTGCCAAAAGTATTGGCACCCCTTGTAATGAAAGGTTTGACTTGTACATTCATTATATGCACAAAAGTATTGTTTAGAAGAGAAAAAGCACTTCCAAACTGTGGCAATAAAGAAATGTATGTACTTAAAAATGGTATTTCCACCTCTTTTGCAACAGTTTTGAAGTGTATGAAAGGACTGTACCCATATGTACAAGTCATTGGTGTTTGGTACAATTCCCATGAATATCATTATATGATTACACATTAAGATTTGCACTCATGGAAATTACTAAAGTAGTTAAACCTGTTCATTAGAAGGGGTGCCAATACTTTTGGCAATATAGTGTAACAAGGGTGTTTCCTCATGAACATCCCATAATGATCAACATGCCAACCTATGGAAACTGGAGTCATATAACAATAATAAATGCCACTAATATGAGCTCTCTGAGCCGTGACCTGCTGGAGTCAGTAGAGTTCTGAAAGAAACTGATGATCAGACAGAAAACATCACAATAACGAGCCACACATCAGCAGTTTGAGTCTCATGACATCAGATCTCAGACACCTGCTGACCTCAGATCAGGTCAACACGTGTCATCAATTATTAATCTGACTCCTGAGGAAACTTTCCACTAACAGGGTCTCTTGTTTATATAGTGACATGACCACGTGACACAGGTCAAGCGCAGCCTGAGGCGCTGATTGGCTGAAAACTCACTGCCCTCAAACACGCCCACTGCACGCGCTGCCAAGGGTTAAATAACACACACACACACACACACACACACACACACACACAGAGACACACACACACACACACACACACAGCACACACACGCAGAGACACACACACACACACACACACACACACACGAGAGACACACACGCAGAGACACACACACACACACGCACAGACACACGCACACACGCACGCACACTCTCTCACACACACAGACACACACACACACACACACACACACACACACACACACACACGTCAAGAAAAGCTCAATAAAGTAACTAACGTTATATTAAAATAAAGCATCTGAATATCACTGAATAAACTCCCACTGGATCCTAAATGAACCTGTTACCTTCATCGCCCTCATCTTCGTCACTTTAACCCTCATCTTCGTCACTTTAACCCTCATCTTCATCACTGTAACCCTCCTCATCCTCGCCGAAGCTGTCGCGCGTCATTAACATACTCGTGTTTATAAACACTGCGTTATTAATAACCGCGCTGTGTCTGCTCCTCGCCTCTATCTGACCCTTATGTCCGTGAGCTGCTATAATGCGTGTTTATGCGTGTTATTACCTGCTGCGGGCTCGTGCGGGTCGGTTCTGTCCCTCCGGTGTGCGTGTCTCGCGCTGACTCCGTACGGAGGATTATTCAAATGCACGCACATACGTCACTCTGCGTCATGACGCAACCGGCGCGCTGTCAGATTTGTGCTGTACTCCCATTGAAACAGTGTTTAGTACAATCCGACAACGAAAAATGCTACCTGAGTAAAATGATGTTTTATTAACCTACCCTTACAGTAATGCATATACAGTAAATATTGTTATTCAGCTTAAGAGAATTGATGTGCGCATGCGCAGTAAACTCGAGTGTGACGCAACACTGATGCGGGATTGCCTCGAGCTCATAGTTATTATTATTATTATCCCTTATTTATATATTTCTAGCCAAATATTGTCTAAAACACATCGTCTCTGAATTCTAAACACTAATAATTATTAATATGGCAGATAGTAAACGCAATTTACAGTGCTTTTGCCTCTGAAGAATATTAATAATATATATTGAATAGTGTTGATGTTACTTTGTAAATGTAACAAGTTACTCTATTTAAAATTTAATAAATAGTGTAACTATTTTAATTAGGCCTATTTCATTAATGTAGCTGATTACATTTCTATTTCTTTCCTCTTACATTTTTATTTAATCGTTTCAAGCATTTAAACCAGGCCAGATTAATTTTAATGTAATGATTACTGTCACTTTTGAAATCCTTGAATTCAGATTATTAAAATAATAAAGCAATTATCCCGCGAAGCCGTGGTTTCTCATTTAATCTCATTAACAGATTACAGTTTCTTACGTAACGCCGTTATATTATCTATAGTTAATCCCCAACAGTGAATTAAACATACATTTCAAATATAGTTCTGGATAAAATTATCAGTTAGATTATTATTATTATACTAAAAAAAATCCATGTGTTATTTTTTCCTTCTTTGGTCAGCGGCGTTAAGCGGAAAGACTTCATTACCCAGAAGCCCGTGTTCCGCGCACGCGCAGTCGGTCGCGTCAGCAGCATGGAGTGGCTGAGGAGTGTGAAAGGAGTGATTTTAGATATGTGTGGAGTTCTGTATGATAGCGGAGAGGGAGGAGGACAGGCCATACACGGATCTGTAGAAGCAGTGAAGAGGTGAGAACTACTGATACAGTTGACAAGAGTGTTGCGTAACAGATCCGAAATAGCATACTACCATACTTGGACTCTCTCTCTCCATACTGCTCATAGTATGCACACTATCTGTATGCATACTACATTAGCCCAGATCTGCAGTATACATGCACTGGCTGGGTTCGGATACTACTGTGATATGTAACATGATTTAGTATGCTATTCTGTACTAAGTATCCCACAGTATTTTGTGTTATATAATATTATTTATTGTGTGTGTGTGTGTGTGTGTGTGTGTGTGTCAGGCTGATGGACTCCGGTCTCACGGTGCGTTTCTGCACTAATGAGACTCAGAACACGCGCGAGAGGTTCGTGCAGAAGCTGTGTGTGATGGGCTTCAACATCAGCGTCAGTCACGTGTTCTCCCCCGCACCTGCTCTCATACACATCCTCCGAGAGAGACACCTGCGGCCCCACCTGCTGGTGCACGACGGTAGTACACACACACACACACACACACACACACACGCACACACACGCACGCACACACACACACACACACACACACACGTACACACACACACACACACTCACACACATGCACGCCCACACTCACTCACACACACAGCCGTACACACACACACACAAACACACACACTCGGAGACTCACATGCTCACTCACACACACACACACACACACACACACACACACACACACACTCAGAGACTCACATGCTCACGCACACACACACACACTCTTACACATACAGTGGGTACGGAAAGTATTCAGACCCCCTTACATTTTTCACTCTTTGTTATATTGCAGCCATTTGCTAAAATCATTTAAGTTCATTTTTCCCTCATTAATGTACACACAGCACCCCATATTGACAGAAAAACACAGAACTGTTGACATTTTTGCAGATTTATTAAAAAAGAAAAACTGAAATATCACATGGTCCTAAGTATTCAGACCCTTTGATGTGACACTCATATATTTAACTCAGGTGCTGTCCATTTCTTCTGATCATCCTTGAGATGGTTCTACACCTTCATTTGAGTCCAGCTGTGTTTGATTATACTGATTGGACTTGATTAGGAAAGCCACACACCTGTCTATATAAGACCTTACAGCTCACAGTGCATGTCAGAGCAAATGTCATGAGGTCAAAGGAACTGCCTGAAGAGCTCAGAGACAGAATTGTGGCAAGGCACAGATCTGGCCAAGGTTACAAAAACATTTCTGCTGCAGTTAAGGTTCCTAAGAGCACAGTGGCCTCCATAATCCTTAAATGGAAGACGTTTGGGACGACCAGAACCCTTCCTAGAGCTGGCCGTCCGGCCAAACTGAGCTATCGGGGGAGAAGAGCCTTGGTGAGAGAGGTAAAGAAGAACCCAAAGATCACTGTGGCTGAGCTCCAGAGATGCATTCGGGAGATGGGAGAAAGTTGTAGAAAGTCAACCATCACTGCAGCCCTCCTCCAGTCGGGGCTTTATGGCAGAGTGGCCCGACGGAAGCCAAGACACATGAAAGCCCGCATGGAGTTTGATAAAAAACACCTGAAGGACTCCAAGATGGTGACAAATAAGATTCTCTGGTCTGATGAGACCAAGATAGAACTTTTTGGCCTTAATTCTAAGCGGTATGTGTGGAGAAAACCAGGCACTGCTCATCACCTGTCCAATACAGTCCCAACAGTGAAGCATGGTGGTGGCAGCATCATGTTGTGGGGGTGTTTTTCAGCTGCAGGGACAGGACGACTGGTTGCAATCGAGGGAAAGATGAATGCGGCCAAGTACAGGGATATCCTGGACGAAAACCTTCTCCAGAGTGCTCAGGACCTCAGACTGGGCCGAAGGTTTACCTTCCAACAAGACAATGACCCTAAGCACACAGCTAAAATAACGAAGGAGTGGCTTCACAACAACTCCGTGACTGTTCTTGAATGGCCCAGCCAGAGCCCTGACTTAAACCCAATTGAGCATCTCTAGAGAGACCTAAAAATGGCTGTCCACCAATGTTTACCATCCAACCTGACAGAACTGGAGAGGATCTGCAAGGAGAAATGGCAGAGGATCCCCAAATCCAGGTGTGAAAAACTTGTTGCATCTTTCCCAAAAAGACTCATGGCTGTATTAAATCAAAAGGTGCTTCTACTAAATACTGAGCAAAGGGTCTGAATACTTAGGACCATGTGATATTTCAGTTTTTCTTTTTTAATAAATCTGCAAAAATTTAAAAAATTCTGTGTTTTTCTGTCAATATGGGGTGCTGTGTGTACATTGATGAGGAAAAAAAATGAACTTAAATGATTTTAGCAAATGGCTGCAATATAACAAAGAGTGAAAAATTTAAGGGGGTCTGAATACTTTCCATACCCACTGTATGTGTAAATGACGACAGACCTGTGACTCTCGTGTGTGTGTCTTTCTGTCTGTGTGTGTGTGTGTGTGTGTGCGTGCGTGCGTGCGTGTGTGATCTCAGATCTGATCCCGGAGTTTGACGGTGTGGACCAGACTTCTCCAAACTGTGTTGTGATCGGAGACGCTGCAGATAATTTCTCCTACCAGAACCTGAACGAGGCCTTCCGTGTTCTGATTGGCCTGGAGAGACCGCTGCTGTTCTCGCTGGGTCAAGGGTGAGACACCTGACTGCTTTCAAACGGGTTCCTGTCTAACGCCGCAGACCTGATGCACTATGAGTGTGTGGAGAGGTCAGAGGTCAGGCTGTGGTGTTTTGGAAACCTGTTTGGAAACAGACGACACGTGTCCAGATAGACAGACAGTGGTGTGTGTCTGATACAGCTCGTGTTCTCTGCAGACGCTACTATAAGGAGACGGACGGGCTGAAGCTGGACGTGGGTGTGTTTATGAAGGCGCTGGAGGTGAATGCAGCAGGTCAAAGGTCACGTGTGTGATGTTCGCTCTCACCTGATTTGATGGTTCCTCGTTTTAAAGAAAGTGTGAATGAAGCAGTTATTATAGTGAACTAATAAATATGAATAAAATTTTAACTGAAAATGAAAAAGTATTAATAAAAGCTATATTAGTGTCTCAGTGTTGCTAAAATAGGTCTGGAATGAAGTGATGAACACAGGAATATTTCCCAGCAGCCCTTCGATCAGCGCAGTTCATTCCCATGATGCACCTGTGTTGTGTTGTTCAGTACGCGTGTGACGTCCAGGCCGAGGTGGTGGGAAAACCATCAGCTGAGTTCTTCCAGACGGTCCTCAGTGACATGAAGCTCCAGCCGCACGAGGTCAGACACACACACACACAGACACACACACTCACTCACACACACACACACACACACACACACACACACACACACAAACACGCTCTCTCTCTCACTCTCTCACACACACACTTACACACACACACAAACACGCTCTCTCTCTCACTCTTACACACAGACAGACACTCTCTCACACACACACACACACACATGCCAGTAAGGCTATAGTAAGCTCTGTTTACCATGTTTTACCGTGTTATTGTTCTGTCCTGTGTGTGTGTGTCAGGTTGTGATGATCGGTGATGATCTGCTCAATGATGTTGGTGGAGCTCAGCGCTGCGGGATGAAGGGTCTTCAGGTCAGAACCGGCAAATACAGGTGTGTGTGTGAGAGAGAGAGTGTGTGTGTGTGTGTGTGTGTGTGTGTGTGTGTGTGTGAGAGAGAGAAAGTGTGTGTGTGTGTGAGAGAGTGTGTGTGTGTGTGTGAGAGAGAGTGTGTGTGTGTGTGTGAGAGAGAGTGTGTGTGTGTGTGTGTGAGAGAGAAAGAAAGTGTGTGTGTGTGAGTGAGAGAGAAAGAAAGTGAGTGTGTGTGTGTGTGTGTGTGTGTGTGTGTTACAGCTGCTAATATATGGAATAGTGTGTACTGAAAGGCACAATAAAATAAAATCTGAATGATTTCATGCATGAGTGGTGTGTGAGCAGCAGGTGGCGCTGCAGAAGATTCTTACAAAATATGAATCAACTAAATGACAGTCACTTTTTAGCAAGAAACAACAAATATGAACCAGCTCAAACCCAAGACTGACAAAAAAATGTATATGAAAATGTATTATTTATAAACAAATAATTACATTTTATAAAAAATTATAATTTAGATGAATTGTTTAACATTTTTATGATTATTATGTTATTAACCAAATAATACAAAGTGCAGTAGTTTGCATATACCGCAGGATATAGTTTATAAGGTTAGAGTTAAATCTTGTTCTGGAAATACTGAGCTGCTCATTTTGAGGAAATGAACATGTGATGTCACACTCTATCCAGTCACATGATCTCCCAGAGCTCCTCCTCCAATCAGATCATCAGAACCCACTGTAAGCCCCGCCCCTTCCTCTGGTCATATAATATTCATGTAAATGATTCACATTCAGTGTTTGTAGCAGATATTCAGCATCACTGAACCTGGCAGCAGGAGCTCCTGTGATTGGCTGACTGATCTGAGAGCAGTGCTTATTCCCAGCATGCATTGCAGCTGATCTCAATGTGTTTGTGCAGAGAGTGAGTTTTATTAGGCTCTCCGCAGCCACCAATCTCCTCTGATTGGATGAAACTAATGAAGAAACAAACTCCCGTGACCAGCAGCTGTTATCAGACTCCGGGTGACCTTTGACCTCACATTTTCTGTTCTGCAGGCCGAGCGACGAGCAGCACCCGAGCGTGAGAGCCGATGCTTATGTGGACGACCTCGCCGCTGCCGTGAACGCCATCCTGACCGATAACTGACCGATCATGGACCCATCACTGCCCGATAACTGACCCATCACTAACCGATCACGGACCCATCACTGACCCATCACTAACCGATCACGGACCCATCACTGACCGATAACTGACCCATCACTAACCGATCAACTGACCCATTGCTGATCGATCACAGACCCATCACTGACCGATAACTGACCCATCACTAACCGATAACTGACCCATCACTGACCGATAACTGACCCATCACTAACCCATCGCTGATCGATCATGGACCCATCGCTGACCGATCACAGACCCATCACTGATCCGGACATCACTGACCGATCAATCGATAACTGACCCATCGCTGACCGATCACAGACCCATCACTGACCGATGATCAGGACACGAGTGATCGATCACGTACTGTAGATGCACTGAGACATGAAGAAAACTGTGAAAGCCAGATTGCAAGCGTGCATAATAAAGTCTGTAACATGCATAATGCATTATAAAGGTTTCATAATGTACATTATAATTCATTCTATCTTTTCATAAGTAAATGTAGCCTTGCATTATAGTATTTTGTCATGTGTTTTAATGCATTATACTTTCTAAAGGCGTATCAATGACTAGATAAAGTATCATAACTGTGGTTACAATTATTCATGAGATCATGTAATGCATTATAAGCTGCATAATCAATGCATTAAAAATACTTCGCAATGCATCATATATAAGGGCTTAAGATGAAGTATTTTTAGGGCAATTGCATTTTTAGTGTATGCTAATCCTCCTGTATTCATTCACACAATAAAAGTGGTCATCATGGTCAATAAAATGCATTATTTTTGCATTCATGAATTTGCTGATGCATAAATGTGTCATTAATCTAATGTCACGGTGCAGAAGACTCTTCGTCTCTCATCACGTGATGTTTGCTGGTTTGGTGTTTGAGACCATAGCTGGATGCAGCAGATTCCTCGTTTATTATCATATCTGCTCTTCTGAACATTAATGTGCAAGGCCTTAAAGCTGCAGTGAAATACAGTTCTATTCATTTGACCATTGAGATCAAAGGTTAATGACAGGAACAACAATGTTTCAGGTTTTCATGCAAATATGCCTCTGCAAGAGAGAGTTGAGCCGCCTCATTTCTGGCCTAATATGCAAATCAGATTATTGACACACTGCAGTCACTCAGAGTTAAAACAGGTTCAGTGTGTGATGTGCTTCAGAAGAAGAGATGACAGCGGTTACACACACACACACACACACACACACACACACATACTGAAACACACACACTCTCACACTGAGACACACACACACACACACACACACACTAGGAATGTAGCACAAGCTTCAGTCTGGATCCAACCCTTAAACGATCTGAGATGACCGAACACCTGAGAAGAGACGATGACAACCCCTCCGGAGGACCTCAGAGGAAGCCAACCATCAGCGATTATACTGACTTAACCAAAGTCTGCCATAAATGGAGGATCAGCACCTGGAGACAACCTCTACAGCCCTACAGCCCTGACCGTCAGCGGAGTCTAGGACACATAGATGAGCCCCAGAGACAGATCTCCAGTGAGGACCTCGTCACCTAGACATCCATCGGGGAAAGACCCCTGGAACCAGTGGACACCTTTGCTAGTTGGAACAATTTGTCTGGCCGGATTGTTTTCTCCCAAATTCTGTCAGATGGAGTTTTCGCTTGCCGCTGTCGCCTCTGGCTTGCTCATATAAATAAAGGTATTATTTAAACTGACTTGACACACACAATAATGAAATGCTGAGAGTGTTAAATCACATTATTGACACACT
>CM049883.1:222500-245000 GCA_027474115.1 Schizopygopsis malacanthus
ACGCTTGAACATTTTGAGTTTACCCGCTTCATTCGCGCGTGAAATTCACTACACAACAGATGTGAATTCGCATCATGGGAGGGGCTTCTGCAGGCAGCTCCAGTCTCGTTGCAAAATTTATTCCTGTTTTTGTAAAAGTACGAAGTAGTATCGTACAGCTCCGTGTACCCACATACAACCACGATTAATTTGTCCTCCATTGTTGTTTCGGATTTTCTGCCTCCGCTCGTAATCATGTCACTGCTAGAGCAAGCTCCATGATTGGTTATTCGCACAACTAGATTATCACACTGGAGTAGAGCGCCATCTGCTGTTCAAATATCACGACGCATTCGGAAGATCAATCCACGAATCAAACCTGGATTATTCAGTTCATTTTAAATCGCAATGTTATTAGAAAATGTATATTTTTTTAATGGTAAAATCCCCCTATATTGCGCAGCACTACTGAAGTACTATGCACATTAAATTAACATGTAACACAATTGAGAGTATTTTTGAAGCTGCAGTGCATTTGGGAGAAGGTCAAGTGTTTGATATTTCGAGCGATCACACGTCACGTAATTTACTAAACCACAGCAGAAAACTCAGATCAATGCATCAAACTCTAATTTGAGATGCTTTTGTAACTCCGAGGCGAACAAAAGAGACGCAGGAGGACCGAGTTCACAGGAAGAGCCTGTAGATAAACAACACAGCTGTGCTGAGAAACAAAGAGCCAGAAATAGAGCCGTGTGATTGGTGGCAGGCTGCCAGACGGATGAACATCTGTGTGTTGAGAACGCACCCCATGAGACCTCCGACCAACTACTGTCGAAACACAGCGCCAGCGGTGCGATAGATCATCAAGGTACTCAGAATGAAGTGAGACGTGAGAAACATGACATACTATACTCTCATACTCATCTATACTACTTACTCTATACTATGCTATGTGTATACTACATACTCACAATCTATACTAAAAACACTATACTATATACTCACACTCTATATTAAACTCTATATTAATTGCACTCTATACTATACATTTACATATATGCTACCAACACTCTATACTAAATACTTACTCTATTTTACATACTAATTGGTGTATATATATATATATATATATATATATATATAAATTCACACTCTGTACTACTTGCTCTATACTACACATTCACATATATACTACTATACTATACTACACATATACACGACTATACTAAATACTCACACTCTATACTACATGCATACTATGCTACATACTCACAATCTATACTAAAACGCTGTACTATATACTCACACTCTATATTAATTACACTATGTACTACATGCATGTTATATTACATACTCACAATCTATACTACAAACACTATACTATATACTCACACTCTATATTAATTACACTATATACTACATGCATGTTATATTACATACTCACAATCTATACTATATACTACATGCATATTATACTACATACTCACAATCTATACTATATACTCACTCTATATTAATTAAACTATACTACATACGCACTCTTTACTATGCACTCACTATCTATACTACAAACACTATACTATATACTCCCACTCTATACTGTGTGACCAGACATCACATTTCTCCTGAGAGTCACGATTCGTTGTTGATTAACTTAAAGCTAGTGAAGGCGGGATAGACAGAATCATTCTCTCGCGCGATCGATCAAGATTAAAAAGACGCAGACGCACGCGCGCACACACACACAAGTCTATCGTGTACAGTATCTCATGTAAACAGTCAGTGATGGATTAATAACTGAGCGTAAACACTGAAGGTGTGTCAGTGTTACATGCATACCTTCCGTCTTAAAGAGACAGTGTTCCTAATTATCTGTGACATCAATGTTAACCAATTAAAGATGCAAAAATACTTATAAAAAAAAAAAAAGGAGTTTAATTTGTATCTCTACCAAAAGAAATTACATTTATTCCATCTAATTTCTCATAAGCTTAATTGATTTGGTCTAAAGAGAGAATAATTAATGACTATTATAATATATAAAATAGCTACCAAAATAAATGTTGGTAACAGACTTTTTGTTGACTAAAATGTGACTATTCGTCTCAAGATAATGACTAAGATTAAATTAAAAATGCCTGGCATAATTAACACCGAATCAGTGAAGGGGCAAACGCCGAACCGATGTTTGATCGCTATAAAGACATCACAGCGGTGTGTTTGCACTTACCCATAATCCCGCGGGATAAGATGGCCGTCCCCTGGCTCATGTTCGGTGGCTCATGCTGTAGAAACACACAGATCCAGATCAACCCAAGCCCTCCGTGTGCTCACTAACGAGTGCACATCATGTATACCTCAACTACAGCTCGTTAGTGTGCACGTGTGCCTGACAGATTATCAGTCAGATCGAGAAAACAAACGCTTCACATCCACACTAGGGCTGTTAAGTGATTAAAACATTTATTTTAAATTAGCTGATTAATTAATTGCAAATTAACCACACATCAAATTTGGCTTTGAATATATTACATAAATAATTATTTTTTTAAATGACAAAAATCATTAGATATTAAGATCATGTTCAATGAAGATATTACCTACCGTAAATATATCAAAACCTAATGATTGATTATTAATGCATTGCTAAGAACTTCATTTGAACATCTTTAAAGATGATTTTCTCAATATTTAGATTTTTTTGCACAAGATATTGTCCAAACCATACACCAATTAGTGAGTAAACGATGCATGACGAGTCTAACGTGAAGCGCTGTTGTCTTACCAGCTGCAGCGACTCGGTGGAGATCACATCATCCACGGCCTTCTTTTCCAGTGTTTTAGTGTGAATTATTACCATGGCAACACACATGTTTGCCACAGACCACTCCAGTGCCGGACAGATCTAGTGATGCTCATCGTTCACGTGCGGCGCTGATCCGATCCGATCACATCAGGACCAAACGCTCTTCAGCCTGGACAGAGAACAGGACAAACCCGTCAGCTACACAGTGCTTAGATGATGCACAATTCACATCATTGAATTAGACTTGCTTTTAAAGTAATAATAAAAAATAAATTGATCAAAATTGATAAAAAAAATTCTAAAAAAAAGATCAAAATTGATTCTAAAAAAAAAGAAAATGATCAAAATTGATTAAAAAAAAAAAAAGATCAAAATTGATTCTAAAAAAAAATTCTAAAAAAAATTCTAAAAAAAATTCTAAAAAAAATTCTAAGTTTATAAAAAAAAATAAAAAAATAGATAAAAATTGATTCTAAAAAAAAAAGAAAAAAAAAGATCAAAATTGATTCTAAATTTTTTTTATAAAATCCTGACATTTTTTAAACATTCCAGAAAAAATTTAAACCGATTTTGGGAAAAATAAAACAGATTTAATAGAGCTCTACATTTACACACGTGTACATTAATTAGCAATGTACAAGTCAAACAGATGGGAATATTGCAAAATAATATGATCTGAATTTATTCAGCATGAAGTATATTTCGAGGACCTTTCCCAATCTCTCTCCCACATCACATGATCAGATTCCTCTCTGACGACCCGTTAACGACTGTCCCCTCGTGCTAATTACAGCGACGGAGCTTCAGAGACACGGACAGCCCCAAAAGCATGAGAAAGCGGAGCACTGGCGGTGTGGGAAAGACCCAACGGTCCTGGAGAGGTCATCGCTGTGAAAAGCGTTACGGTCAGACACGGTCCTCTCAGAGTGTGTTTTGGGTGAACTTTCTGCTCCCGAACACACCCACGAGGCCCAGCGTCACACATTCCCAGAGCTCACACGTGTGCCTGCCAACTCCTCCTGAACATTAATCGTCTCGAAAGCAAAAACATGAATAGAAAACCTCTCCAGGAAAGAGCAGAGCTCTCCATTCAGCAGCTCATGTGACCCGACCCGAACTAAACTAGCGGGAGAGGCGCGACCGCGGGACCATTACGAGCTCTGTGGCAACACAAACATCACAGATCCAATTGTGAAACACATGAACTCCAACCAAACATCGAGCGAGAGCCAAGAGTTTACAGGCTTATGATTTCTGCAGCGTCTGTCAGGATATAAATACATGAATAATATCTCCAGAACCACTTCATCAGCGTTTGAGGAACACTAGCCTCATATCATACGTGACCCTGGAGCACTAAACCAGTCATAAGAGTCAAACATTGAGATTTACGCATCATCTGAAAGCTGAATAAATAATATTTCCATCGATGTATGGTTTGGACAATATTTGAAAATCTGGAATCTGAGGGTGCAAAAATATCTAAATATTGAGAAAATCATCTTTAAAGTTGTTCTTAGCAATGCATATTACTAATCAATAATTACAGTTTGATATATTTACGGTAGATGGAACATGATCTTAATATCTAATGATTTTTGGCTTAAGTTAAAGTTAATTCAAAGTTTAAAATTGTTTTATGCCTTCATTTGATAACCAGACAAATGTAAATGCACAATATAGCGGAAAATAAAATAAATACTTGAGGCTATTGTAAGAATTAATTTTAATAAATTAAGTTTTTATGCATTCAAATAATTATGCTAAAATGCAGAATTTGTTAACAATAAAACATATGGTGATAAAAAAAATAGAGCCTTAATCGTGTAATTTTTGTAAACTTATTAAATTGATGTGAAATTATGTAAGTTTTATTATTTTAATTAATTAGACATGATTTTTGATTAATACAATTTAATTTAACCATTAAAAATGACCCCCCCCCCCAAAAAAAAGACATTTGGAATAAAAATAATAATAAATAAAAATTAAGAATCTGGAAAAATGAATGAAAGAAAAAACAGAATTTGGAAAAAATTTAAATGAAAAAAAAACGAATTTGAAAAAAAATAAAAAATTCATAGGGCCATTTAGAGTTGTTGGGTTCGCGTACACAATATCAGGGTAAAGGACGAGAAAAGGGGAAGAATGCTCAACGAATGCTTTCATGGGATGCAGCTGCACAAAGACGACACACACACACTCTCTCTCTCTCACACACACTCTCTCTCGCACACACACACACTCTCTCTCTCGCACACACACACACTCTCTCTCTCTCTCTCACACACACACACACACTCTCTCTCTCTCTCACACACACACACACTCACTCTCTCTCTCTCACACACACTCACTCTCTCTCTCTCGCACACACTCTCTCTCGCACACACACACTCTCTCTCTCACACACACACACTCTCTCTCACACACACACACTCTCTCTCACACACTCACTCTCTCTCTCTCGCACACACACACACACACACACACTCTCTCTCTCTCTCTCTCACACACACACACACACACACACACACACACACACACACACACCCTCTCTCACACACACCCCCGTCTCTTCTCATTACGGTAAAGCTCACGTTCACTTAACTTTTCAGGAAAGGTGAAGCGTCAATAATGAGTTAATTTTAATTAGTTCATCTGGAAATGGCCCGTTTATCAGAGGAGCGCAGGTTAAATTGTTACCAGGCAATAACCCACATTTGCTCAGAAAGGCGCACAAAGCCAGCATTCATGCGCTCGCCACAAACCGACAGACGCTCGCTGATCACAAACACACGCTCACCTGAACACTAGTGCTTCACAAATTACTCTGCTTTCAAATACTGAACTCATGATGACAGCGTGATGCTTGCGTTTTAAACACAAGAGAGAAGTTTAGCAGAAAGTTCATGACGCTCTTTTTCGTGGAATGAACGTCAATAAAAGGCATTAGTCCATATGATGCATCATCGCTGATATTCAGACAATGCATCTCGAAGCTGAAATATAAGAGCTGCAATAAAGGGAGCGACTACATCTCAGTCGGTTTGACTTGGAATATAGGACACAAGTCATATGGATAATAATTAGGCATGTTCAGCTATTTTCAATGCATGACAAAAGCCTCCTTAAACTGAAACTCTTTAACACAATCATCTGTTGTTTGTTCGTCACAGATTTCTTGGTCAATCTCCGGTGATTCATGATCTTATGAAGCACTTCCCTCTCAGAGCCTGATGCCAACACGCTGTAAAAATATGAAACTGCCAATAACTGAACGTCAGCAAACTCATAAAACCATCTCGTGATTCATTAGGGAACTTCCACTGCGGCGCACGCGTTTACGACCGCATGCGTTACGTGACCCAGTTATCAAAGCAACCGTAGCACGACAAAAGTGTCCTGAAACACGTCGTGAGGTCCAAAGGGCTTTTAGCGGATCAGCGCCACTCGCCGCAGCTCTGTCTGAAACCGTTTCGATTCAATCGATTTCAATCAAAGGGCACACATGAGAAATACTCAACACCCTTCAGATATGGCAAGCTGTTAACGCTGAATACTTGTGAAATACTCTGGCATATTAGCAAAATATGGAGTATTCTAAAATACTCTTAAAATACTCAATACTCCAGAATACTCTTGAAATGCAGCCTACTATAAAAAAATACTACATGCTTCTAAAAAATGTGCTCCTAAATACAGAGTATTCTAAAATACTGAATACTCTTGAATTACTGCATATAAAAAGTACTATGCATTTCTAAAAGAAAGAATACTCCTAAATACGGAGTATTCTAAAATACACAATACTCCAGTATAACGAATACTCTTGAAATGATGAATACTAAAAACAAATACTACATAAAAAGTACTCCTAAATACAGAGTATTCTAAAATACTGGATACACTTCAAATATGTAATGCTCCAAAATACTGAATACTCTTGAAAATACTGCATACAAAAATACTATGTGCTTCTAAAAGAAAGAGTACTCCTAAATAAGGAGTATTCTAAAATACTGGATACTCTTTAAATATGTAATATTGCAAAATACGGAATACTCTTCAAATACTGCATACAAAATATGTGCTTCTAAAAGAAAGAGTACTCCTAAAGAAAGAGTACTCCTAAATAAATACTAAGTATTCTAAAATAGATTTTATTTACTGATTACTCTAAAAATACTGTATAATTACTGGAGTAACTCTATAAATACTCATCAGTAAACAGTTTTTCAGCTTGTGTCTGAAATTGAATTTCAATTCTATTCAAAATAGCTTTATTGGCATGACTGTAAAAAAATACAATATTGCCAAAGCTTGGAACATATGTGGAGAAATATATTAACAACAATGAAAAGATCAAAGAAAACATTATAACATTATGAACATTTCATCGCAGTGTTTTACAGAAAGCACAGACAGGCTGAGGGTCACTGTGGAGGACGGTAGGAAACACAAATGAAGGGATTTAAACAAGTGTCTCAACCATCGCTTAGGGAAAGGACAAAATCTGCCTCTTTTATGTCAAAGAAACAGTAAAACCTGTTCTGCATTCTCTATCCGATGTCTAACAATGACAACATGACGTCTCTCACCCAGATACACCCAACTATTCACCACAAACATTAACCGAAAACAATTCCCTTGAATAGGAAATGAATTAGGCCTGAGAAACGCCGCTCCGCTCCTCGAGCACACAAACACGTCTCTGTAAACACAGCCGGTCAACACTGTACAATAAGCCGCTCTGGTGAGAACAGAGCCAGCGTTTACCGTGAAACACACACTGCACAGTTCAGCGGAAAGAGACGGCTGGAGGTGAGAAACACAAACACACATTCATACCAGCGACTGGAGGAAGAACTGGAGCGACGCAACGCTTCACTGCAAAACCAAGATGATTCTTCAGATACCTGGGTTTCCTCTCTGCTCATCAGAGAGAAGAGAAAATACTTGATTTGCATACGGCCTGATCACAGCTAACGAGCTGGTATTGTGCTGATAACTAGATAAACACAATCTGCAAGAAACTGTAGAGCTGCGCTTATTCGGATTAGACTCAGCTGCTGCTTTAGTTCAAACATCAGCACTCAGTACTCGGGTTCCTCTAATAATACTCAACACAATATACAATACTGAAACACATGCAATCCTTCAGTTATACAGAATACTCTAACAATGCAACGGAGTCTAAAATACCACATACTCTGGGAATACTGAGCACTCTAAAAGTACTGGATACGCAAAAATACCACATACTCTAACAATGCAACAGAGTCTAAAATACTACATACTCCTAAAATACTATATACTCTTAAAATACGGAGTATTGTAATACTGAGCACTCTAAAAATACTGGATACGCTAAAATTCTACATACTCTGAAAAATAATGGATATTGTTAAATACTGAACACTCCAAAAAATACTGGATACGCTAAAATACCACATACTCTAAAAAATACTACATACTGTTAAATACTGAGCACTCTAAAGATACTGGATACGCTAAAATACCACATACTCTGAAAAATACTACATACTGTTAAATACTGAGCACCTAAAGATACTGGATACGCTAAAATACCACATACTCTGAAAAATACTACATACTGTTAAATACTGAGCAACGCTAAAATACCACATACTCTGAAAAATACTACATACTGTTAAATACTGAGCACTCTAAAGATACTGGGTACGCTAAAATACCACATACTCTGAAAAATACTACATACTGTTAAATACTGAGCACCTAAAGATACTGGATACGCTAAAATACCACATACTCTGAAAAATACTACATACTGTTAAATACTGAGCACTCTAAAAATACTGGATACGCTAAAATACCACATACTCTAAAAAGGCAACGTAGTCTAAAATACTACATACTCTGCAAAATCTGGAGCACTCTAAAAATACTGGATACGAAAACATACTGAATACTCTGAAAATACTACATACTCTAAAAAAATTCAACGGGGTCTAAAATACTACATACTCTTAAAATACGGAATACTGTTAAATACTGAACACTCAAAAAAATACTGGATACGCTCAAATACTACATACTCTTAAAACACGGAATACTATTAAATACTGAGCACTCCCAAAATACTGAATACTCTTGAAATACTGCATACTTAAAAAAATACTACGTACTTCTAAATGAAATTGCTCTCCTAAATACAGAGCATTCTAAAACACTGAATACTCTAAAGTACGTTACTGAATATCTAATGGAAATACTCGCCAGTAAATAGTTGTTCAGCTCGTGTCTGAAGTTTAACTTACTGGAAGAGTTTTCAGTTCCCAGTTCGAGATGAACCGAGGTTCCGCTTTGACTTCGATCGTTAGTTCGCGTTTTGGACGGTTTGTAAAACTTTTTTTTAACGATTTTAAGTTTCTAACCTACTTTAATTCGGTGTCCACGCGAGTTTCTCAGGGAACAAAAGCTCCTAACGTCCGCGTGCGTCGCGGGAAACTTACTCAACGCATAGCGATGCGCAAGAAAACATAATATAGTGCAGTTTGATCCAGATGTGTTCGCAGTATACTCACGGGACAGCGAGCGGCGCGCCGGGTCGGTAAGCACAGCCGTTCAGATCATCCTCATCCCCGCGACGCGACGCGCGTGTGTGTGTGTGTGTGTGTCCGCCGCTCCAGCACGGGACCGCTCACTCACAGACAGCCGCGGGGGGATGCGGAACACTAATACAGCACAAAACACACATACGAAACTCCTCCAACTGAGCGAAAACACAATATATACTCACACAAACGCATCAGTTATGATTCCCGCCAATGATAAACCCGGTTCTGATTAACATTCAGTTTGAAATGAAGAAGCGCCACCCCCGCGTCTGAGATAATGGACTCGCCCAACGCCGCACACATCACAACACGGAAAGTTTGCCTCATTTATACTCAATTAATCTAATTAATTTCAGCGAGTTCGATCCAAATCGATAAGTGTGTGACATCTGTCTAATGAAAGCAGCATGATACTTTGATACATTGGTTGTATAATATATACTGACTGTATGGATGCGTAAAGGAAAGATGAAGACTCATAAATAAAGCTGGTTCGGTGGAGTTTTTGGGAAAGTTCGGCACCCTGAGGTCTCTGGGTTTGGGTTTGCTGTGGAAAGAACCAGAAACTGAGATCTGAGCTGCTACTCAAGTTGCTAAAGCAAGGTTGATTTGTTGCTAAACGACGTCCAGGCGTCCCTGCCCGGTGACGTCATCACGCTATGACGACGCAAGACGGCCTAGTCGCTGCATCAAATACTCAGTAAAATATTTCGATAAAATAACTATTTTTAAATACATTCTTTTTTTTAAACGATTACAATAAAAAAACTATTATCAGCTAGTAAACTAATAACATTCTATAGTTTTAATTAGTGTATAGTTCGGAAAACACTGTAAAACAGGACAAAATCTACTGTTAATATAAAGGAATTTTCTATATTGATTTTTACATGCATTTTTAATTACGTTGCATTGTATTTAATGTGTCGGGTTGCAGCAGATAACACATACATGTACTATTAATACAAAATTATTTTATTATTATTAAATTAAACAATTGTAAATAGCAGCTAATTTAATTCAGGTGATGTGTGTGTGGTAAATGTTAATTTTTATCATTTGGGTCACTTATTAAAAGTTGCCAAATAAAATTAAATAAATGCTAAATTTGTTGCAAGGTGCTTTTGGAAGAAAAATTTGCTTGAGTAGTTTTAAAAAGTTGCTAAATGTTGCAACAAACTAAGTCGCTAAGTTGGCAACACTTCTGTGACTCCATCTACAGGAACATCTGAACGTCTTTAAATGCAAAATCAGCCTCGTTTGTTGATTCAAAGAGATTGAGAACAAATATCGGTGAAGTGAAACTATGCAACATTTAGCTGGCAGTCAAACTGGCCTTAAAGGGACAGTACACCCAAAAGTGAAATTTCAAACTAGCCTTAAAGGGACAGTTCGCCCAAAAATGAAATTGTAAACGTCTTCAAACTGGCCTTAAAGGGACAGTTCGTCCAAAAATGAATTTGTAAACGTCTTCAAACTGGCCTTAAAGGGACAGTTCGTCCAAAAATGAATTTGTAAACGTCTTCAAACTGGCCTTAAAGGGACAGTTCGTCCAAAAATGAATTTGTAAACGTCTTCAAACTGGCCTTAAAGGGACAGTTCGTCCAAAAATGAATTTGTAAATTTCAAACTGTAAAGGGACAGTTCGTCCAAAAATTAAATTGTAAACGTCTTCAAACTGGCCTTAAAGGGACAGTTCGCCCAAAAATGAAATTGTAAACACCTTCAAACTGGCCTTAAAGGGACAGTACACCCCAAAATGAAATTGTAAACGCCTTCAAACTGGCCTTAAAGGGACAGTACACTCCAAAATGAAATTGTAAACACTTTCGAACTGGCCTTAAAGGGACGGTTCGCCAAAAAATGAAATTGTAAACACTTTCAAACTGGCCTTAAAGGGACAGTTTGCCCAAAAATAAAACCTGTATGAAACATTCATTTAGGTTTGTAACTACTTGTGGATGAGTAACTTGTGATTTTTGGGTGTACTGTCCCTTTAAATCAAAGTAAACATGATGAGTAGATGAAGTGAACATAAAGACGTCGTGATGTTATCTGTTGGCTTTGATTTATCTGACAGAAACAGTAGTACAGCTGATATTTCACTGGAAATAGTCCAAATCTGATGTGTTTGAGTGGAAATACAGTACAGGTTTAGACATCACATTTAGAGAATATATCAGGTCACTAAATTAAATACATCATGTACATTTCAAACGGAAGCTGATATTATATTATAAGTGCTCTGAAGACATCATAAAACACCCGTTCAAAGGACAAACCCAAACTCATTTCACACAAAAGTTCCAAATCGCTCAAATCTAAAGCTGGAGTCGCGTGTGTGTGTGTGTGTGTGTGTGCGTGTTATAGTCTCTGTGAGTGTCAGTAGTCGCTGAGGTCAGTGTGTGTGTGTGTGTGTGTATAGTCTCTGTGAGTGTCAGTAGTCGCTGAGGTCAGTGTGTGTGTGTGTGTGTGTATAGTCTCTGTGAGTGTCAGTAGTCGCTGAGGTCAGTGTGTGTGTGTGTGTGTGTGTGTTATAGTCTCTGTGAGTGTCAGTAGTCGCTGAGGTCAGTGTGTGTGTGTGTGTGTGTTATAGTCTCTGTGAGTGTCAGTAGTCGCTGAGTCAGTGTGTGTGTGTGTGTGTGTATAGTGTGAGTGTCAGTAGTCGCTGATGTCAGTGTGTGTGTGTAGTCTCTGTGAGTAGTCTCAGTGTGAGTGTCTCTGTGAGTAGTAGTCGCTGAGGTCAGTGTGTGTGTGTGTGATAGTCTCTGAGTGTCAGTGTGTGTGTCAGTGTGTGTGTGTGTGAGTCTCTGTGAGTGTCAGTGTGTGATGTCAGTGTGTGTAGTCTCTGTGAGTAGTCATTGATGTCAGTGTGAGTGTGAGTGTCAGTGTAGTCAGTGTGTGTGTGTATAGTCTCTGTGAGTGTCAGTAGTCGCTGATGTCAGTGTGTGTGTGTGTGTGTGTGTGTATAGTCTCTGTGAGTGTCAGTAGTCGCTGATGTCAGTGTGTGTGTGTGTGTTGTAGTCTCTGTGTGTGTCAGTAGTCATTGATGTCAGTGTGTGTGTGTGTGTGTTATAGTCTCTGTGAGTGTCAGTAGTCTCTGAGGTCAGTGTGTGTGTGTGTGTAGTAGTCTCTGTGAGTGTCAGTAGTCGCTGAGGTCAGTGTGTGTGTGTGTGTGTCTCTGTGAGTGTCAGTAGTCGTCAGTCTCTGTGAGTGTCAGTAGTCGCTGAGGTCAGTGTGTGTGTGTGTGAGTAGTCTCTGTGAGTGTCAGTAGTGTGAGTGTGTGCAGTGTCAGTAGTCGCTGAGTGTGATAGTCTCTGTGAGTGTCAGTAGTCGCTGAGGTCAGTGTGCTCTGTGAGTGTCAGTAGTCGCTGAGGTCAGTGTGTGTGTGTGTGTGTGTGTGTGTGAGTGTGTGTGTGTTATAGTCTCTGTGAGTGTCAGTAGTCGCTGAGGTCAGTGTGTGTGTGTGTGTGTATAGTCTCTGTGAGTGTCAGTAGTCGCTGAGGTCAGTGTGTGTGCTCTGTGAGTGTCAGTAGTCGCTGAGGTCAGTGTGTGTGTGTGTGTGTGTGTTATAGTCTCTGTGAGTGTCAGTAGTCGCTGAGGTCAGTGTGTGTGTGTGTGAGTGTGTGAGTGTGTCTCTGTGAGTGTCAGTAGTCGCTGAGGTCAGTGTCTCTGTGAGTGTCAGTAGTCGCTGAGGTCAGTGTGTGTGTGTGTGTGTGTGTGTTATAGTCTCTGTGAGTGTCAGTAGTCGCTGAGGTCAGTGTGTGTGTGTGTGTGAGTGTGTGAGTGTGTGTTATAGTCTCTGTGAGTGTCAGTAGTCGCTGAGGTCAGTGTGTGTGTGTGTGTGTGTGTGAGTGTGTGTGTGTGTGTTATAGTCTCTGTGAGTGTCAGTAGTCGCTGAGGTCAGCTCTGTTTGCTCTTGTGCTGCGTCTCGTGATACTCTTCGCTCTCCATGTGTGCCTTCACGGATCTCCAGAGCGCACGTATGTTCCCCTCGCCGAAGCCCGTGGCACCCCTGCGCTCGATCAGCTCCAGGAAGAAGGTGTCCTCTCCGAAAATGGGCTTGGTGAACACCTGGAGCAGATACCTGTGAACAATGCAGCAAAAACATCATTCATATTGAAATATCTGGCTATCCCAGATGAGTGGTTTCTTCATCAGCTTTGGAGAAATGTCTCAGCAATGGATATGAATGGGTGCCGTCAGAATAACATCACAGCACTCCAGTCCATCAGTTAGCATCAGAAGCTAAAACAAATCCAGCATTAAGAGTTTTTAACTCAAATACCAGAGTATATTTTGATGTTTTTATCAGCTTTCATTCTGACGGCACCCATTCACTGCAGCACATCTATTGCTGAGACATTACTCCAAACCTGATGAAGAAACACACTCATCCTGATCTGGGATAGACCTGAAGACATTCTCAGCACATTTTTGGCTTTTACTGTAACAGAAGGTTATGAAGAATATCTGTTTAGAGCCTTTAGCGTCTCAAGCTGTTGATACAAATAAAAATCTATTATAATATAATGTGACCCTGGAGCACAAAACTAGTCATAAGGATCAATTTTGTGAACTTGAGATTTATGCATCATCTGAATAAATAATATTTCCATTGATGCATGATTTGTTATGATCGGACAATATTTGAAAATCTGGAATCTGAGGGTGCCAAGAAAAATCTAAATATTGAGAAAATCACCTTTAAAGTTGTTCAAATGAAGTTCTTAGCAATGCATATTACTTATCAAAAATTAAGTTTTAATATATTTATGGTAAGAAATTTACAAAATATATTTACTTAATATCCTAATGATTTTTGGTATAAAATAAAAATGTATAATTTTGACCCATACAAAAATATATCCCAGGCTCACATATTGTACATTATATACAAGTACCTTTGTATTTGCAGCACATAAACACATAAGATATATATAATATTTCAGTACCGCTGTCCGTCTGTGACCCGTCGGTCCGTCTGGAGGTCAGTGTCCAGCAGAATCCCGAACGGACTCAGTGTGTGAGGGTCGAGACCCGCCGCCCGCATCTCCTCCAGCTTCCCCCGCTGCGCTACGAGCACAACAATATCAGATCTAGAGCGCTATTACCGCGTCAAACGTGTCCCTGTAGAAAGATTCGCCGACGCTCTCGATCCAACGCTTGTCACGGACCCGCCGGCGGGTCCACTTGCCAGAATATTTACATTTTTTTATAATTTTGTAATAATTTTTTCTACACCTCTACAATACTCTACCAAGTGTCTTCTTTAAAAAGAGACCAAGCTTACGTCTCTGCGCCAAAGCATTCAAAATATATAACTATTTAAGTCTTAGTTTCCTTATAACTGTCCAGAAACCGTGTCACGTTTTTCCGTCAGGTGTTTTTTTAATGATATGATGTCATCACGTCGCTGTCGTGCCGCCGGCCAATCGCTGCGCTGCTGATCGTGGTCTCAAGGATCAATACTTCTGCGCTTTTAAACCATCAGATAACTCAATCCAGCCATACTAATCAACAACAGCAGGTGCGGTCCAAGAACCCAATTAGCCAGATCCTGATTAGCGCCACGATATCATCTTGGACGTATCATTTGAGCTCGGATGTAATACGCCACGTACGAAGACCTCCGCGCGCGGTGCGAACACACGGCTAGCCTTTATAATCAGAGCGGCTCCCACTGAACAAGCTAACATCAGAATACATTGGTAACTATTACAATACACGTCGCTTAAATTGTGCTACATATTTAAATCTTGTGCGATAGCAATCGTGAAACTATGCAATAGTAATAATTTAAACTGTAATAACAGAGTATTAACGATATGTTAATCATGCTAGGAGCATGCTAGTAACTTGCTTATCATGCTAGGTGCATGCTAGTAACTTGCTAATTATGCTAGAAACATGTTAACGACATTCTAGTAACTTGCTAATTATGGTAGCAACATGCTAGTCACTTGCTAATCATGCTAGAAACATGCTATTCACTTTCTAAACATGTTAGCAACATGCTAATGACATGCTATTCACTTTCTAATCATGATAGAAACATGTTAGCGACATGCTAGTAACTTGCTAATAATGCTAGAGACATGATAGTCACTTGCTAATCATGCTAGACATGATAGTCACTTGCTAATCATGCTAGAAACATGCTAGTAACATACTAATCATGCTAGCAACATGCTAACGACATGCTAGTCACTTTCTAATCATGATAGAAACATGTTAGCGACATGCTAGTAACTTGCTAATAATGCTAGAGACATGATAGTCACTTGCTAATCATGCTAGAGACATGATAGTCACTTGCTAATCATGCTAGAAACATGCTAGTAACATACTAATCATGCTAGCAACATGCTAACGACATGCTAGTCACTTTCTAATCATGCTAGAAGCATGCTAGTCACTTGCTAATTATGTTAACGAAATGCTAGTAACTTGCTAATCATGCTAGGAACATGCTAGTAACATACTTATCATGCTAGCAACATGCTAATGACATGCTAGTCACTTTCTAATCATGCTAGAAACATGCTAGTAACATACTAATCATGCTAGCAACATGCTAATGACTTGCTAATTATGCTAGAAACATGCTAGTCACTTGCTAATCATGCTAGAAACATGCTAGTAACTTGCTAATCATGCTAGAAACATGCTAGTAACTTGTTAATCATGCTAGAAACATGCTAGTAACTTGCTAATCATGCTAGTCACTCGCTAGTAAATTGTTAATCATGCTAGTCACTCGCTAATCATGCTAGTAACATACTAATCATGCTAGCAACATGCTAATGGCATGCTAGTCGCTTTCTAATAATGCTAGTCACTTGCTAATTATGCTAACGAAATGCCAGTAACTTGTTAATCATGCTAGAAAAATGCTAGTAACATACTAATCATGCTAGCAACATGCTAACAACATGCTTGTCACTTTCTAATCATGCTAGTAACAAATGAAAGGTTAGATGTTTGTGATTTTTTAAAATAAAAGATCAAAAGTATTAACCATGCAGATAAATTTTCACAGCGGCCTTTGATCATATTTACCAAGGGTGCCAATATTTTTGGCCATGACTGAATATATTCCTTCATGCACCTGTGCTGTATATTCTAATTTCTAATGCAAAAATGTACCGATGTTGCCATGCTGTTAGTACATGGCTAATTGCGTAATAATAATAATAATAATAATGTGAAAACACAAAAGAGGTGCTCTCTCATGAGCGTGTCCGGCTCGACTGAACTGACCTCGGTGTAGTACGCAGGCGGAGGAGAGAAGAACCGGACTCCAGCTCGACCCAGAGTCTGAGCCGTTCTCACGATGTCCTCGGTGTAGAGCCCAATGTGCTGGATCCCTGCGCCGCGGTGCTGATCCAGGAACCGGTCCACCTGGTTCCTGCCTGGAGCTACACCTGTGTTTACACAGACCGGACGTGTTTCTAAAAGTCTCCATTATCTAGTCAAACTCTTATATTTAATCAGTGAGTTATAATAATAACACATGTGTGCTGTTACCGGGCAGATTAAACCAGTATCAATAAAACCAGAGGAACCACAGAAGCTGCGTCTGAAGAGGTGTTTAGATGTATTTACACACGCTTTAATACAAGACATCAATGCATTTAACCTCTAATTATAAATGCATTCATCATGTTCTGATATATCACACACTGATATTTAAATAATAAAAGATACATTGAATGTGAAATTAAAACCGCCAGCAGGTGGCAGCAAGTCACTGTTAATAAGTGAGTCATTGTGATTGAACCGAATCATTTAAACGATTGAATCATTCAGGAACGAATCATTTAAACAATTGAATCATTCAGGAATTGAATCATTTAAACGATTGAATAATTCAGGAACGAATCATTTAAACGATTGAATCATTCAGGAACGAATCATTTAAATGATTGAATCATTCAGGAACGAATCAATTAAACGATTGAATCATTCAGGAACAAATAATTTAAACAATCGAATCATTCAGGAAAGAATCATTTACGATCAAATCAGTCAGCGAGCGAATCATTTAAACGATCGAATCATTCAGCGACCGAATCATTTAAACGATCGAATCATTCAGGAACGAATCATTTAAACAATCGAATCATTCAGGAAAGAATCATTTAAACGATCAAATCATTCAGCGAGCGAATCATTTAAACGATCGAATCATTCAGCGACCGAATCATTTAAACGATCGAATCATTCAGCGACCGAATCATTTAGCAACGAATCATTTAAACGATTGAATCATTCAGGAACGAATCATTTAAACGATTGAATCATTCAGGAACAAATAATTTAAATGATTGAATCATTCAGCAACGAATCATTTAAACGATTGAATCATTCAGGAACTGAATCATTTAAACAATCGAATCATTCAGGAAAGAATCATTTAAACGATCAAATCATTCAGGAACGAATCATTTAGCAACGAATCATTTAAACGATTGAATCATTCAGGAACGAATCATTTAAACGATTTAATCATTCAGCGATCGAATCATTTAAACGATTGAATCATTCAGGAACGAATCATTTAAACGATTGAATCATTCAGTAACGAATCATTTAAACGATTGAATCATTCAGGATCGAATCATTTAAACGATTGAATCATTCAGGAACGAATCATTTAAACGATTGAATCATTCAGGAACGAATCATTTAAACGATTGAATCATTCAGGAACGAATCATTTAAACGATTGAATCATTCAGCGATCGAATCATTTAAACGATTGAATCATTCAGCGATCGAATCATTTAAACGATTTAATCATTCAGGAACGAATCGTTTAAACGATTGAATCATTCAGGAACGAATCGTTTAAACGATTGAATCATTCAGGAACGAATAATTTAAACGATTGAATCATTCAGGAACGAATCACCATCATGTTGCTCAGAGACACAAAACAGCACTCTTTGAATGATATTAACTATATGAAGTGATATAAATATGTTTTCTGTATTCTGTAAATGTATTTCAATACTCAATCATGCAGTGAAAGAACACACTTTTGTAAAATACGTCAAATCGCACATCGTTAAAACAACAATTCTGATATAACCGCAGTAGTTAAAGCGGTTTCCGCTCATACCCGGCTCAGGAAGAGACTCGGCGAACACAAACTTGCAGTCCGGCTCGTTAGGGTCTGTGATCGACTCCATCGTCGTCAGTCGAAGCCCGATCCCGTCGTGGTCCAGCACAAGCCCCTCATCCACATCTTCATCCCTGCACAGAACGGCTCTTAATTACGCTCGTTAAATACTGATTTGACGTTTACATGAATGCATTTGGCAGATTCCAGGCACACGCTGAAGTAGTTCATTGCCTGTGATTAAAGATTAATGCGCACGTTTATTGAAGCTGCATTTCTGATTATCATCAATGTTGAAAACCGTTCCGTATTTTTGTGGAAACTTGATACATTTGATTTTTCAGGATTCACAGATGAATACAAAGCATTTATTTTAAATAGAATAAAATTTAATTTAAATAATAATAAATGTTTAAACTAATTGACCCCAAACTTTTTAATAATAGCGTATTACATGTTCCACAAAAATATTGGGCAGCACAACTGTTTTCAAAATGTTCAACAGCATATTATTATGATTTCTGAAGACCGTGTAACTGGAGTAATGATGCTGAAAATACAGATTTGATCACAGAAATAAATTATAGTTTAACACATATTCATATATATAACATCTGTTTTACATTATAATAATATTGCGCAATTTTACTGTATTTTTTATTGAACAAATGCTGCCTCTGTGAGCAGATGAGACCTATTTCAAAAACATTTTATAAAATTATTACGGCGAATTTGCTTCTTGGGAATCGAACCCATGACCTTAACTGTTTGAACCATTTGTGTTTTATGCATCCGTCAGACACTTCAGCATTCAGTGTATGCATCGGATCAGTTCATGCATTAACTGGGAATCGAGCCTGTAACATGTGGATCGATCTGGGTTCTGGCACTGATACCTGTGGCTGACGAACCTCTGGAAGCCCAAGGTGTCGCGGTACCAGCGGCTGATGTGCGCGGAGCTGCTGCGGGGACAGGCGAAGGTGATGTGGTCGAAGTGCGTGATGGGACACTGCGCGTGGCCCGCGGTCTGGGAGCCCGAGTCGACCTGGTGGAAGCCCGGCAGGAAGAGCCCCCGGTACCGAGAGCGGTCTATGAGCGTGTGGCACACGTTACCCACCGGCGAGCGGACGATGGAGAAGCGGAGCAGACCGCGGTCATCCTGGAGCTCGGTGGGCGGCTGGAGAAACTCGCACGAGCCCCGATCCCACGCGCTCTGCACGTCCTCCACCTCGAAGCACACGTTACTCACGGTGTCCACCGGATAGCGCGCGTCGGCTCCGAACAGACACCGCGGATCCCGGTGCTCACGTGACCGCGCATCGCTGACCACGAACACGGCGGATCCGCGGCGGAGCGCGAGCTGCTTCGCTCGGTCCGTCAGTCGGGCCGCGAACACGTTAAACTGGAACCGGGACACGAGCTCGTGCGCGACTTTTTCCACGTTTGAGACGTGGAGAGAAACATGGTGTAACCGGCTCACGTAGGCCGCCATGTTGAGATGACGTCACAGAGAGGGGCGTGTCACGACGATCAAATTTCTGTTAATGACTAAATATTATATACATAAATGCGGATGTTTTCTAATTTCTCACACACGTTTTTGAAGTCTTAAGACAAAAATTAATTCGCAGCTGTATTTTAAATAGTTAAGTTGTCTTGTGATGATCCTCGAAAGTTTTTTTTAATTTAGATTTTTTAATGTATGCACATTTATAACACTATCATTTTGTATTATATCACATTTTAATCAAATCAAATCAAATACAAAAAATAAAAAACAAAAACGTGAAATGTAACATCTTTCTGTCTTTTGAGTGCCGTTATCAGCCTCTCAAAAGTTGTTAAAATACTATCGTGGAGTTTTTATTTTGCTTTTTGAGCAAAATATATATTTATTTGAATCCCATTCACTGCTTTTGAAGTTACCTAAACTATGACGACTCCTGCTGCTGAGAAACACGGATATGTGAAAAATACCCATTATTTTTTAATCTTAAATGTATGCATTATCATGATTATAAGTATTTAATTGTCGAATGTCCCGTTCTAGGGTTGGCTTTCACATGGTGTGGAACCGTCCAATCAGCGGCGGTGCTCTTGATCACGTGCACCTGACGTCGCGAGAGCCGCTGGTCGTTTTTATTTTGGCAGCGCCGCCATTAAATCCGCATCTAAATCAACATTCAGAGATCATAAACAGCGTTCGTCGACAAACAAACACTATTCTACGATTGATATAAAGCGTAGAGATTAAAGGACACAATGGCGGTCGAATAACAACAATAAAGACAGACTGAGGTGATTTAACGCGAGGAGCTGCGCGCGGAGCGATGTGAGTATTTACATGTTTCAGGAGTAATGATTGTCTGTCGGAGTATTAATGTGCTTTATTAATATGCTAGTGTCAGTGCTGAGAGGGACGAGTGGCTATAAGAACATTAACACTGTCAGTGCTGAGAGATATTAATAATGACATCTGTAGTGTGACATATGGGTGTCAGTGCTGTGACTAATAACATTAATATGATCACTAATACTGTGTGAGATATGAGTATTACTATTAACATTAATACTGAGTATCACTAATAACATTAATACTATTAACATTAATACTGTGAGATATAAGTATTAGATATGAGTATCTAATAACATTGAGTATCATACTGTGGGATATTAGTATCACTATTAACATTAATACCGTTACTATTATCAGATATGAGTATCTAAAAACATCAATAATATCCATACTATTAACATTAATACCGTGGTTGTTTATAATATTAATATGAGTATCACTATTAACATTAATACCGTGAGATATGAGTATCACTATTAACATTAATACTGTGAGATATGAGTATCACTATTAACATTAATACCGTGAGATATGAGTATCACTATTAACATTAATACTGTGAGATATGAGTATCACTATTAACATTAATACCGTGGGATATTAGTATCACTATTAACATTAATACTGTGGGATATGAGTATCACTATTAACATTAATACCGTGAAATGCTAACTGAGATATGAGTATCAATATTATTAATGCTCATATGTTACATCATTAATACCGTGAGATATGAGTATCTATTAACATTAATACCGGAGATATGAGTATCATTATAATTGGTAGTTTTACTGGAATTATTGAAGACTATTAACATTAATACTGAGTATTAAACATTAATACTGAGAGTTTCTTGCATTCTGTTCTATTAACATTAATACTGGATTTCTATTAACATTAATACTGACATGTGGGATATGAGTATTACTCATGATTTTGTGTTTATTAACATTAATACTGCAGATTGGTTGTCTCCGTATCAATGTGTGACCCTGATGTAAATATATTAATAATTTCAGTGTGTGTTGTTGAGTGTGTGAGTGTGTGAGTGTGAGCGAGTATTAAAGCGAGTGTGAGTGTGAGTGTTTGCAGCGAGTGTGACCCTGAGTGTGAGTGTGTGTGTGTGAGTGAGCGAGTGTGAGCGAGCGAGTGTGAGTGTGAGCGAGTGCGAGCGAGGGAGTGTGAGCGAGGGAGTGTGAGTGTGAGCAAGTGTGTGAGTGTGAGCGAGGGAGTGTGAGGGAGTGTGAGTGTGTGTGTGTGAGTGAGCGAGGGAGTGTGTGAGCGAGCGAGAGAGTGTGTGTGTGTGAGCGAGAGAGGGAGGAAGTGTGTGTGAGCGAGCAAGGGAGTTAGTGTGTGTGTGAGCGAGCGAGAGAGGGTGAGTGTGAGCGAGCGTGTCAGTAAGTGAGCTGATCCATCATGACAGAGCTGTGTGTGAAGTGGTCGTGTGAGTACTGCACGTATGAAAACTGGCTGTCTGCTATTAAGTGCACCATGTGCCGGGCGCAGCGGCCCAGTGGAACCATCATAACAGAGGAACTGCTCCCGAGCGGCGCCGGACACCGGAGTGACCCCGTGTGCAACGACAGCCTGCTCATCTGCCCCGATTCCAGCGCCCGGCCCCGCGTCC
>CM049883.1:262500-267500 GCA_027474115.1 Schizopygopsis malacanthus
TCTCTCTCTCTCTCGCTCTCTCGCTCTCTCTCTCGCTCTCTCTCGCTCTCGCTCTCTCTCTCTCTCTCTCTCTCTCTCTCTCTCTCTCTCTCTCTCTCAGTATCGGTCTGAACTGTGCTCTGGGAGCGACTGAGATGCGTCCGTTCATTGAAGCGATCGGAAAGAGCACCGGAGCGTTTGTCATTTGTTACCCAAACGCAGGTCAGCTGATAATCGGAGGACAGAAGTGATTAGGGCTGTCAAATAAAAATTTGAATTTAGAATATTTGTCAAAATGTAGAATAAATCCACATTCTTTATGTGTGCGTCAGGCAGCGTTATCAGTGACACGAGATGTGATGACGATGTGAGTGTCGTTGCATTTTAATGTTCATTAGCAGCTTAATTAATTATATGTGACCCTGGAGGCTGGAGCACAAAACCAGTCATAAGGGTCAATTTAGTGAAATTGAGATTTATGCATCTGAACGCTGAATAAATAATATTTCCATTGATGTATGGTTTGGACAATATTAGAAAATCTGGAAATCTGAGGGTGCAAAAAAAATCTAAATATTGAGAAAATCACGTTTAAATGTTCTTAGCAATGCATGTTCTCTGATCTGTGTTGATTTGCAGGGCTTCCCAACACATTCGGAGGCTATGACGAGACCCCTGACGTCACAGCGTCTCAGATAAAGGTCGGTCAGTGTCACAAACCCTGTGTGTGTGTGTGTGTGTGTGACGCTCTGGTTCTCTGCTCACACGCGTGTTTTTCCCGTGTTTGCGGCAGGAGTTTGCGGTGGACGGTTTGGTGAATATTGTCGGCGGCTGCTGCGGAACGACTCCTGATCACATCCGGTGTGTGTGTGTGTGTCGAGATCTCTGAACTCTACTGTGTGTGTGTGTGTGTGTGTGTGTGTCGAGATCTCTGAACTCTACTGTGTGTGTGTGTCGAGATCTCTGAACTCTACTGTGTGTGTGTGTGTGTGTGTGTCGAGATCTCTGAACTCTCTAATCTCTGACTCTACTGTGTGTGTGTGTTTGTCGAGATGAACTCTACTGTGTGTGCGAGATCTCTGATCTCTGTGTGTGTGTGTGTGTCGAACTCTACTGTGTGTGTGTGTGTGTGTGTGTGTGTGTGTGTGTGTGTCGAGATCTCTGAACTCTACTGTGTGTGTGTGTGTGTCAGTCTCTGAACTCTACTGTGTGTGTGTGTGTGTCTACTGTGTGTGTGTGTGTGTCGAGATCTCTGAACTCTACTGTGTGTGTGTGTGTCGAGATCTCTGAACTCTACTGTGTGTGTGTGTGTGTGTGTGTGTGTGTCGAGATCTCTGAACTCTACTGTGTGTGTGTGTGTGTGTCGAGATCTCTGAACTCTACTGTGTGTGTGTGTGTGTGTGTGTGTGTGTGTGTGTCGAGATCTCTGAACTCTAGTGTGTGTGTGTGTGTGTTCAGGGCGATCGCTGAAAGCGTGCGTCACGTTAAACCCAGAGTTCCTCCTACAGACGTGTACAGTGATTATATGCTGCTGGCAGGTGCTTCTGCTTTTCATCGGTCATTATAAGAATAATAGTAAATTACTTGATGATAATTAAGTCTATGAGATTGTTTTTGTCTGTCCTGTTGCGTGTGTTCAGGTCTGGAGCCGTTCAGGATCGGTCCGTACACAAACTTTGTGAACATCGGCGAGCGCTGTAATGTCGCCGGATCACGCAAGTTTGCCAAACTCATCATGGATGGAAATTATGAGGTATTTCTCAAAAACACTTATAAAACATACAGAATTAGTTTTTTGGGGTGAAAGTATAAATGCACAGTCTCCTGTGAGGGCTAAGTTTAGGTGTAGGGCAATAACACATACAGTTTGTACAGTATAACAACCATTACACCTATGGAGAGTCCCCGTAAACCATAAAAACCAACAACGTGTGTGTGTGTGTCTCTCTCTGTGTGTGTCTCTGTCTCTGTGTGTGTGTGTGTTTGTTTGTGTGTGTGTCTCTCTCTCTCTCTCTGTGTGTGTGTGTGTGTCTCTCTCTCTGTGTGTGTTTCTCTGTGTGTTTGTTTGTTTGTGTGTCTCTCTCTGTGTGTGTGTGTGTGTGTGTCTCTCTCTCTCTCTGTGTGTGTGTGTGTGTCTCTCTCTCTCTCTGTGTGTGTGTGTGTGTGTGTGTGTGTGTGTGTGTGTGTGCGTGCATGCAGGAGGCGCTGAGCATCGCTAAAGCTCAGGTGGAGATGGGCGCTCAGGTTCTGGACATCAACATGGATGAAGGGATGCTGGACGGAGCCGCTGCCATGAGCCGCTTCTGTAAACTCATCGCATCTGAACCCGACATCTCGAAGGTCAGTCTTCATAATAAACATGACGGGGCTTTTCAAGTCACAAGAGCCCCGGTCTACGTCCTGTGGATTCGGGTCGGTGTCCGGAACCAGACTAATGGGTGACCCCTGAACTATGCCCCCTGACCTGCAGGTGCCGCTGTGCATCGACTCGTCAAACTTCGCTGTAATCGAGGCGGGTCTGAAGTGCTGTCAGGGCAAATGCATCGTCAACAGCATCAGCCTCAAAGAAGGCGAGGAGGACTTCCTGCGGCGGGCGAGACAGGTGCGCCGCTACGGCGCCGCGGTCGTCGTCATGGCGTTCGATGAGAACGGACAGGTGTGTTACTGTTATACAATATTCTTTCACTGCATGATTCAGTATTAAAATACATTTACAGAATACAGAAAATATGTATATTTATATCATTTCATATAGTTAATATCACACAAAGGGTGCTGTTTTTGTGTGTTGTAGGCGACGGAGACGGATGAGAAGGTGAAGATCTGCTCTCGCGCGTATCACCTGCTGATCAGTCAGGTGGGCTTCAACCCCAACGACATCATCTTTGACCCCAACATCCTGACCATCGGCACCGGCCTGGAGGAGCACAGCATGTACGCCGTCAACTTCATCAGAGCCACGCGGAGCATCAAGGTGTGTGTGGGGTACGAGCCGCTGTGGGCTGAATGATCTCTGTATTAACGATGTGTGAGTGCTGAGTGTGCGCATGTGAGACTGTGTGTGAGGGGGAGAGAGTGTGCGAGGGTGTGAGATTGTGTACGTGGGGGAGAGAGGGTGTGAGTGTACGGGGGAGAGGGTGTGCAAGTGTGAGGGTGTGTGCATGCGAGTTTGTGCGGCTGTGGGTGTGCGAGTGTACGGGATTGGTCAGAATAAAATGACAGAAGTCTATGGAAAGATCCCACAATTCACAGAAACGTGTGTGTGTGTCTGCGTGTCTCTCTCTGTGTGTGTGTGTGTGTGTGTGTGTGTGTAGGAGAGTCTGCCTGGCGCGAGGATCAGCGGTGGTCTCTCTAACCTCTCGTTCTCCTTCAGAGGGATGGAGGCCATCAGAGAGGCCATGCACGGAGCCTTCCTCTACCACGCCATCAAGGTCAGTGCATCTCCTCTCATGGGTCAGGAGGTCTTTCCTCAGAACATAACACAGAGTGTGTGTGTGTGTGTGTGTGTGTGTGTGTGTGTGTGTGTCTCTGCGTGTGTGTGTGCATGCGTGTGTGTGTGTCTGCGCGTGCGTGTGTGTGTTCAGGATGGCATGGACATGGGAATCGTGAACGCTGGCAATCTGCCGGTGTATGATGACATCGATAAAGAGCTGCTGCTGCTGTGTGAGAACATCATCTGGAACCGAGACCCGGAAGCCACCGAGAAACTCCTGCTGTACGCACAGGTACAGAACCAGAACCAGAACCAGAACATCACATCCGGGTCAAAACAGAACCTAGAGCTTGATATTAACCGAATCAGTTCGGTGTGAAAACATGAAGTACTGAGGTCTGTTTACATTTGGATTATTTCAAGCTTAATTGGATCTCTTGGGGTGTTCTGCTTATTAGCCGTTACTAATGGATCATCTGGGTGCGTGTCACTGCTGACTCATGCTACTGGATTAATTAGTGCTGATTGAGCACTAATAAAGGAGTGTGTAAACGATGTGCTGTTTGATGTAGAGTTACGCTAAAGGAGGGAAGAAGGTGATTCAGACGGATGAGTGGAGGCTGGGCAGCGTGGAGGAGCGGCTGGAGTACGCGCTCGTTAAGGTCAGAGCCATTAACACACACTCATCATGATGCATGCTCGTTAGTGTCACTGGAGCACCAGTCATAAGCAGCACGGGTGTATTTGTAGCAATAGCCAACAATACATTGTATGGGTCAGAATGATCATATTAAACTCGTTAGATATAACGATCATGTGTGTTCTCAGGGGATAGAGAAGTATGTGGTGGAGGACACGGAGGAGGCGCGCGCTCAGACCGAGCGCTATCCACGACCGCTGCACGTGATCGAAAGACCGCTGATGAACGGCATGAAGACCGTCGGAGATCTGTTCGGAGCCGGGAAGATGTTCCTGCCACAGGTGACAACAAACACAGATGATGATGATTAGACATGCTGATCATGCTAGAGACATGCTGATCATGCTAGAGACATGCTGATCATGCTAGAAACATGCTAGAGACATACCGATCATGCTAGAGACATACTGATCATGCTAGAGACATACCGATCATGCTAGAGACATACTGATCATGCTAGAGACATACTGATCATGCTAGAGACATGATAGAAACATGCTGATCATGCTAGTAACATGCTAATCATGCTGGAGACATGCTAATCATGCTGGAGACATGATAGAAACATGCTGATCATGCTAGTAACATGCTAATCATGCTGGAGACATGCTAGAGACATGCTGATCATGCTAGAGACATGTTAGAAACATGCTAATCATGCTAGACATGCTAGAGACATGATCATGCTAGAGACATGCTGATCATGCTAGTAACATGCTAATCATGCTGGAGACATGCTAGAGACATACTGATCATGCTAGAGACATGCTGATCATGCTAGAGACATGCTAATCATGCTGGAGACATGCTAGAGACAAACTGATCATGCTAGAGACATGAGCTCCAGCAGCAGAGAAGCTTGAGGATGGGGAGTAAGTTATTGCACTT
>CM049883.1:270000-285000 GCA_027474115.1 Schizopygopsis malacanthus
GAATTAGTCATGACATCTGTTTTTAATATCTTGTAATGTTTGAGTGAATCAGTGTTATATGCTAATGAAGCGGATCATATGCTAATGAAGCGGATCATATGCTAATGAAGCGTATATGAAGCGTTGTGTGTGTTTGTCAGGACTCACACTGCGGTGAAGATCGCGCCACGTTACAGCTCTCCCGTGATTCACGTCCTCGACGCGTCACGCAGCGTAGTGGTGGTGAGACGCCTGTCTGTCTTCTGTTAATTGTGCTAGAAACATGCTAATCATGCTAGTTACAGGCTGATCATGCTAAAACATGCTAGCGACATGCTAATCATGCTAAACCATGCTAGTACCATGCTAGAAACATGCTAATCATGCTAGTTACATGCTAATCATGCTAGTAACATGCTAAACATGCTAGCGACATGCTAGTGACTTGCTAATCATGCTAGCGACATGCTAATAATCTTATAGAAACATGCTAATCATGCTAGTCACTTTCTAATAATGTTAAAAACATGCTAGTGACATGTTATTCGTGTTAGAAACATGTTAGAGACTTGTTAATCATGCAAGTAAAACGCTAGTTATTTGCTAATGTTAGAAACATGGTAGTAATGTGTTAGAAACATGCTAGTAACATGTTAGTAAAATGCTAGCAACATGCTTATCGTGTTAGCAAACATGCTAATCATGCTATTGGCATACTAATAATGGTAGCAACATGCCAATCATGCTAGAAACATGTTAGCAAACATGGTAATCATCTTAGAAACATGCTAGAGACATGCTTGCGACATGCTTGCAAAAATTTTATCACGCTATGCACATGCTAGTGACATGTTAGTCACTTGCTAATCAATGCTAGCAATATTCTAGCAACATGCTAATCATGTTATACACATGTTAGCGACATGATAGTCACTTGCTAATCGTGCTAGTTACTTGCTGATCATGTTAGTAACATTCTAGCGACAAGCTAATAATGCTAGAAACTTGCTAACGAACATGCTAATCATGCTATTAACATGGTTGCGATATAGTAATCATGTTAGCAAAACATGCTAATCATGCTAGAAACATGCTAACGACATCCTAATCATGTTAGAAACATGCTAGCAACATGCTAATCATGGTAGAAACATGCTAACATGCTAATCATGCTATTAACATTCTAGCGATCATGTTAGCAAAACATGCTAATCATGCTAACGAAATGCTAATAATGCTGGAAAAATGCTAGCAAAACATGTTAATCATGTTAGAAACATGCTAACGACATCCTAATCATGCTAGAAATATGCTAGCGACATGTAATCATGTTAGAAACATGCTAACGACATGCTAATCATGTTATTAACATGCTAGCGATATAGTAATCATGTTAGCAAAACATGCTAATCATGCTAACGACATGCTAATCATGCTATTAACTTGCTAGCATCATGTAATCCTGTTAGAAACATGCTAGCGACATGGTAATCATGTTAGAAACATGTTAGCATCATGCTAGAAGCATGTTAGCGACATGCTAATCGTTACACAGCAGCAGATCTGATGATGGTGGTTTTGTCTGCAGTGCTCGCAGCTGCTGGATGAAGGCGTCCGCCAGGATTACTTCGAGGAGATCCAGGAGGAGTATGAAGACGTGCGACAGGATCACTACGACTCTCTGAAGGTCTGACGCTCGCGTGATTCTTCCCAAATTAATGAGAATTAATTATATTGTCAACAAGCAGTTTTCCGCCAAAATAAAAGCTCAATCAACATTCATAAATATTAGTATTTTACTGTTGTTCTGTAAAATACTATAAAAAAATAAGACTACAACAGTTCTATTAATACATTTATTATAACTTCACACGTAGTGTCTCTTCGACTCAGCAAGGCATTTATTTGTACAGTAAAGAAATACAAAAACAGTAATATTGTGAAATATTATTATTATGTGTTAAGCTGTAATTTATTTCTGTGATGCAGCGCTGTATTTTCAGCATCATAACTCCAGTCTTCAGTGTCACATGATCTTCAGAAATCATAATAATATGCTGATTTTATGCTTTAGCCAATCACGTGCCTGATTGAAAACGAGGTCTCAAAAATGGCCAATTAAAATATTTTATTTCACTAATTAATTTTAAGTTAAATTGAACATTCTAGCAGACACTACACCAACAAAACAGTGTTAAATATCTTTGAAATGAAGACAAAGCCGTAAAAAACACATTTTGGCTATTTATGCAAAGGTGTAATATCTGAAAAAATCATAATTGTAATATGTTGGTGCAGCTGGTTTACTGCGCGCTGACGCAGATGTGTTTCTGCAGGACCGACGCTTCTTGTCTCTGAGTCGAGCTCGAGAGAAGCGCCTCCATATCGACTGGCTCTCTCAACCCAGACCAGGTATTACTACCTTAACCGCTCAACTAGTCCCTAACCTAGCTTAAAGAGACAGTTCACCCAAAAACTCTCATTAATTACTCACTCTCATGTCATTACAAACCCGTAAAGGTGAGTTCACACCAGACGTGAATGAAGCGTTACGCGTCAATGATTTACTTGTTAAGTCAATGCAAAGACGCGATAGACAATCCTGCGGCGTTATTCACGCGAGTTGAAAAATCTGAACTTTGGCGGATATTCGCGCCGCGTTAACCAATCAGGAGCTTGCTCTAGCAGTGACGTGATTACGAGCGGAGGCAGAAAATCCCAAACAACAATGGAGGACAAATTAATCGTGGTTGTATGTGGGTACCCGGAGCTGTACGATACTACTTCGTACTTTTTGAAAAACGAATTAAGTATATTTCACGCGCGAATAGCGCGATTTATTCGCTTCATTCGCATCTGGTGTGAACGCGCACCGTAAGACCTTCGTTCATCTTCAAAACAAACACAGATTAAGATATTTCTGATGAAATCCGAGCGCTATCTGTCCCTGCATAGACGGCAACGCAACTGAAATGTTCCCAGAAACGTCATAAATACAAATACAGTCCATGTGACATAAGAGGCTCAACTTCAGTTTTGCGTTCATTCGCATCTTAAAACACAAATGAAAATATTTCTGATGAAATCCGAGAGCTATTTGTCTCTGCATAGACGGCAATGCAACTGAAATGTTCCCAGAAACGTAAATATTATTGTTTTCTTTGCACACAAAACTTATTCTCGTAGCGTCGCAAAAATGAAGCTATTTTACCGATTACGTTTCTAGGAACATTTCAGTTGCATTGCCGTCTATGCAGGGACAGATAGCTCTCGGATTTCATCAGAAATATCTTCATTTGTGTTTAAGATGAACGAAGGTCTTACGGGTTTGGAACGATGTAATTAATGACACCATTATAATTTTGGGATGTACTGTCTCTTTAAATCTGCTGTGTGTGATGGTTAGTATCAGTGTTCGGGGTAATGCATTACAAGTAATCAGATTACTTTCTCAAGTAACTAGTAAAGTAACAATTACTTTTTAACTCTGTCCCCGCCATTGGCAATTTGATATCTAATATGGTTATATATTCATAGCAGAAGGCTGTCAAATTTAAGTTAAAATCATCAAAAATGCTGGCTGGGAAAAAACTAAAAAAACTAAACGTTAATTGAGATGTAAGCGCTTGTGTTTGTGTGCAGTGCGGCCGCAGTTCTTGGGCACTCGTGTGTTTGACTCGTATGACCTGCGTACGCTGCTGGACTTCATCGACTGGAAGCCGTTCTTTGACGTGTGGCAGCTGCGGGGGAAATACCCCAACCGCGGATACCCCAAAATATTCAACGACAAAACCGTGGGTGCGTCTGATTGGCTGCGTGGGACGTCGCTGGGGGTCAGAGGTCAGCGTGGGTGACGTGTGTGTGTGTGTGTTTCAGGAGCGGAAGCGCGGCGCGTGCACGACGACGCTCTGAAGCTGTTGAACCGGTTGATTGACAGCCGAGGACTGCAGGCCCGTGGACTCGTGGGATTCTGGGCCGCTCAGAGCGACGGAGACGACATACACCTGTACGCTGATGATGTCACGGCACAGACCGCCACACCTGTCGCCACCTTCTACGGCCTCCGACAGCAGGTGAGACCGCGACTGTGTGATTGACATGTCATGAGAGTTACATGCTGCAACTATTACAGCTACTCGATCATGGCACAAATCATAATCACTGTTAATTTAAGCAATATTGAGATCACAATTATTATTATTATTACTCATTGACTTTGGAAACATCATGCATTTATTAAATTACAATTTTTATTTAAAAGAAAAATTATTATTGCATTTTTTTTTTTTACAGAGCAAATAAAAAATATATATAATAAAACACATAAAATCTAAAATATATATAAAAAAAACTAAATATAGAAGATAATTAATTTATGTGCACGCTCACACACACACACACTCACACTCACACACTCTCACACACACTCACACTCACACACACACTCTCACACACACTCTCTCTCTCTCACACACACACACACACACACTCACACACACACTCACACTCACACACACTCTCACACACACACTCACACTCTCTCTCTCTCACACACACACACACACACACACACACACTCTCACACACACTTACACTCTCTCTCTCTCTCTCTCACTCTCACACTCACACTCACACTCACACACAAATTATATAAAATAAAACTAATTTACATCAACAAATCCTTTTTTCTTAACCTGCAGAATTGTAATTAAAAATACAATTTGATTAATGAATAAATGCATGAACTAATGCTCCAGCGGTGTAGTGATGTGACGGTGTTCCTCGCGCAGGCGGAGAAGGACTCGGCGAGCTCCGAGCCGTACCTGTGTCTGTCTGATTTCGTGGCTCCTCGCGGCAGCGGCGTTCAGGATTACGTGGGTCTGTTCGCCGTGTCCGTGTTCGGAGCAGAAGAACTCAGTCAGAGGTTCGAGAAGCAGGGAGATGATTACAGCAGCATCATGGTCAAAGCTCTGGCGGACCGACTCGCCGAGGTACACGCACGCACACACACACACACACACACACACACACACACTCACACACACACACACACTCACTCACTCACACTCACTCACACACACATGCTCGCTGTCGCACACTCGCTCTCACTCACTCACACACACAAAAAGTCAATCTTACGTGTTTTCTACTACATGTTTAAATAAGACACATCGTTTATGTTATATTAAGCTATGCATGTGTTAATCCCCGGGGATCTCTTTAAGTGAGGTTTGTCTCCTGTGGCAGGCGTTCGCCGAGGAGCTGCACGCGCGTGTGCGCCGGGATCTGTGGGCGTACAGCAGCGAGGAGGTTCTGCCGGCGTCTGACCTGCACCGGCTGCGGTATGAAGGGATCCGTCCGGCCGCAGGGTACCCCAGCCAACCGGACCACACCGAGAAACACACCATGTGGAGGATCGCAGACATACAGGAGACGACCGGTGAGATGCAGGCGCGGCGTTAGAGCACGAGCTTACTGGATACTGATGTGTGTCTCTGCACACACAGCTCATTATTAGACTCAACAAATCATTAATGCACCTCACGCTCGATAATACTGACTTGAAGCAGTGCTTTCATCAAACACCTATAAAAAGGTATCTTCATATTAACATATTTATGTGATCAAGTGAACATATTCCTCCACAAAAATACATAAAGGCAACCAGCTTCAGCAGATTTGTGAGTTTTCTCAACTTTTATTTTAAGTTAAATAACAAAGTTGAGAGAACTTAAAATCTGCTGAAGCTGGTTGCACTAAGTTTGATAAACGTTTTGCAGTGTATTCAGCGCTGCCGCAAACACTTATATCTCCCCCGAGACTGATGTTCAGATGAAAGTGTTGCTGGGATCTGAGCGTGTCTCCGTGCTGAAGCGTCTCAGCATGTCTCAGCGTGTCTCTTCATGTCTCTTCGTGTCTCAGCGTGTCTCTTCATGTCTCTTCATGTCTCTTCATGTCTCAGCGTGTCTCTTCATGTCTCTTCATGTCTCTTCATGTCTCAGCGTGTCTCTTCATGTCTCTTCATGTCTCTTCATGTCTCAGCGTGTCTCTTCATGTCTCAGCGTGTCTCTTCATGTCTCAGCGTGTCTCTTCATGTCTCAGCGTGTCTCAGCATGTCTCTTCTATGTCTCAGCGTGTCTCTGTAAAATCATGTCTCAGCGTGTCTCAGCATGTATGTCTCAGCGTGTCTCACGTGTCTCAGCATGTCTCAGCATGTCTCATGTCTCTTCATGTCTCAGTGTCTCAGCGTGTCTCAGCGTGTCTCAGCGTGTCTCAGCGTGTCTCTTCATGTCTCAGCGTGTCTCTGCATGTCTCAGCGTGTCTCTTCATGTCTCAGCGTAAAAAGTCTCTTCATGTCTCAGCGTGTCTCTTCATGTCTCAGCATGTCTCTTCATGTCTCAGCGTGTCTCAGCGTGTCTCAGCGTGTCTCAGCGTGTCTCAGCGTGTCTCAGCGTGTCTCTTCATGTCTCAGCGTGTCTCTTCATGTCTCAGCGTGTCTCTTCATGTCTCAGCGTGTCTCTTCATGTCTCAGCGTGTCTCTTCATGTCTCAGCGTGTCTCTTCATGTCTCTTCATGTCTCAGTGTGTCTCTTCATGTCTCTTCATGTCTCAGCGTGTCTCAGCGTGTCTCAGCATGTCTCAGCGTGTCTCAGCGTGTCTCAGCATGTCTCTTCATGTCTCTTCATGTCTCTTCATGTTCTCCTGCAGGTATCGGTCTGACCGAGTCTCTGGCCATGACTCCCGCCGCATCCGTATCCGGCCTGTATTTCTCCAACCCCAAATCCTGCTATTTCGCCGTGGGTAAAATCACTAAAGAGCAGGTATGAATGCTATATATAATTACATAAACATGAGCGCTGTGTTGTTTACTGCCGTTACCGTGGAAACCGCTCTATTTCTGCGGTTCTGAGAGCGCCACCTGCTGGCCGAGAATGAACGTCGCTTTCAGTGAGCCTGCTGTTTGTGTTCAGACCAACGAGAGAACAACCCATGCTTTTATCCTGCAAACACGCAGCTGTAAATATGAACTGGTGGATCGATAACTCAAAACATACAAACCGTAAAATGTATTTATATTAGTGCTGTCAAGCAATTAATCGCAATTAATCGCATCCAAAATAAATAAGTTTTTGTTTACATAATATATGTGTGTGTGCTGTGTATATTTATATATATGTATGTATGTATATATATATATGTGTGTGTGTGTATATATATATATATATATATATGTAAGCAAATGTACATATTTTCAAAATATATACTGTATGTGCTTCACTTTGTCGCTTCACTTTATTTATTTATTGGTGTGATCATGTGTGAACAAAGTCTGTTTGAGCGCAGATGTTTGACCTCCGTCTCTTTCTCATTCTCTCACTCTCTCTCTTACTCACTCTCTCTCTCTCACTCTGTCTCTCTCTTTCTCATTCTCTCACTCTCTCTCTTACTCACTCTCTCTCACTCTCTCTCTCTCTCTCTCTCTCTTTCTCATTCTCTCTCTCTCTCTCTTACTCACACTATCTCTCTCACTCTCAAACTCTCACACTCTCTCTCACTCTGTCTCTCTCTCTCTCACTCTCTCACTCTCTCTCTCTCACTCTCTCTCTCTCTCTCTCTCTCACACTCTCTCTCTCTCTCTCTCTCTCTCTCTCACTCTGTCTCTCTCTCTCTCTTTCTCATTCTCTTACTCACTCTCTCTCTCTCTCTCACTCTCACTCTCTCTCTCTCTCTCTCTCTCTCTCTCTCTCTCTCTCTCACTCTGTCTCTCTCTCTCTCTCTCTCTCTCTCTCTCTCTCTCTCTCTCTCTCTCTCTCTCTCTCTCTCTCTCTCTCTCTCTCGGTGTTGGTCAGGTGGAGGATTACGCCCAGAGGAAGCAGATGGAGGTGACGGAGGTGGAGCGGTGGTTGGGTCCGATCCTGGGCTACGACACCGACTGATGCTAAACCGCTCAGATCTGGACAACGCTGAAGGGAAATCTCTGAATCATCCTGGTTTTGTCCCAGATTAGGGACTTTAATCTCAAAGGGTCCAAAAACACTTATCTTTACACTACAGAGGCGCCATCTAGAGCGCTGCTTTTAATTACAGTTCTATTTTTATAGAACTGTGACCAGCACTTATTTCATTTATGGTCATGTGGGTTTTATATAGGTTGATATTTTATGAGATTTAAATAAAATAATGGTACAAAATATCAGCAGACTCCAGCAGATCCTTTAATTATGTCTCTTAGAATCTGATTTCATCATTTACACTGATCAGGTTTTAGTTCCTGAAGTCACTAGACACAGCAAGAGTTAATTCAGTGACGTGTGTCGTTTAACTCTCTCTGTAGGATTGACTGTTTAACGAGGTCCATAAGAGCCAATGATCTGTTTAGTATTAATATTAGACCATGGTATGAAAATCATAAGGGCCTGTTATTCAATATGGTGCTTTAAATGTAACGCACAATCCTGCCGTTTTATTTCGGTTTTAGGAATTAGTTCAGTTTGTTAATTTCACTTAACTGAGGAATAAATGAGTGAAACTGATAATTTGACATCTGTTAAGATGAACACTGAAATTATGTGCTTTCTATATTTTCAGATAAACCAGTATTAAATCAAAACTCTGTGTTTGGTGATTTATGAGTGTGTAAATATATTTGCATTATGGAGGGGTTTAAAACTCATTCAGCATTTGATTGTCACATTTACACACACTCTCGCTCACTCACTCACTCACACACACACACACACACTCTCTCTCCTCTCACACGCACTCACACACTCCCTCTCTCACTCATACACACACTCTCTCACACACACGTGCATTCTCTCACACACAAACACACACACGTGCACTTTCACACATACACACACGCACTCTCTAACACTCACACGCACTCACACACTCATTCTATCTCACACACTCACGCACTCACACACACACTCTAACACTCACACGCACTCTCACTCACTCTCTAACACTCACTCTCTCACACACACGCACACTCTCTCTCTAACACTCACTCTCTCTCTAACACTCACACGCACTCACACTCACTCTCTCTCTAACACTCACTCTAACACACACACACTCATTCTCTCACACACACTCTCTCACACACACACACACTCTAACACTCACTCACACACACGCACTCTCTAACATCACTCACACTCTCTCTCTCAACACACGCACTCTCACTCACTCTCTCACACACGCACTCACACTCACTCTCTCACACACTCTCACACTCTCTCTCACACACACACGCACTCTCTCTCACACACACACACACACTCTCTAACACGCACTCACACTCACTCTCACACACGCACTCTCACTCACTCTCTCACACACACACACGCACTCTCACTCACTCTCTCTCTCACACACACGCACTCTAACACGCACTCTCTCTCACACACACACGCACTCTCACTCACTCTCTCACACACACGCACGCTCTCACTCACACACACACACACACACACACGTGCATTCAAACATCTGAGACTACAGTAAAAATATGGCATCTTATTATTAATCATATTTATTCAGGAAAGTGAATGAGTGTCATTGGTCATGTGGGTCAGATTGAAGCCGAAGATGCTCTTTAGATCTTAGATCATGATCAGATTTAGTTCATGCTCACGTTTTATAACTGTAAAATAGTTATTTTAATAATGTCACTTGTAATGCATAAAATGAAAACATGCATATTACGGGCTAACTTTTCCCAAGGTTTAAATTAATGTATTCAGATTTTATAAACCGTATATCAGTGTACACATTCGTCACTATTAGTGTTTTATTAATCTGACAGAATTTGGAAGCAGTTAACTTCATAATTTCTCTACGACTTCCATCGTTTCTGCGGTCCATTACAGCCTAACGAGTCCATGTAGAGCAGATATAAAATTATAATATTTAAAATTATATTGTTATAGTTCAATTCAAGTTTATTCGTATAGTGCTATATACGATACAATCGTTGCGAAGCAGCTTTACAGGAAATTAAGTTTCCACTATATCTTTATATATTGTAGAAACGTAATATATTTAGCTTATGGAAAATTAGGTAATTATGTATATTTTCTGAGGGTTGGCATCCTAATTATCTAATCCTAATAATAATATTACATTGACAATTAGTCAAAAATAGTCACTGGTGTCGGTTAAAATTTCACACTCATTAATTGTAACGTTACTAAAATAACTCCAATTTATTAAAACTACAGAAAATACCTATAAAGACATAATAAATTCATACATAATTTATCTAAAATTAAAATAGATAAATCAAGCGGCAGTAGTTTATCAGTAATCCTAAAAAAATAACACTGCCAAACACACATGCTAACAAACAACAACTTACACATAGTAAGAATTGGTTATAAAAACTTAAAACAGAAGGGAAACAAGCCGTAAGAAAGAAGAGAAATAAAAAGCGATACTTATATCTCTACATATAGCCTACATATTATTTTATATGTTAATATTCCAATAATTTATCATGGCTATTTGATGTTGGTTGATGGTCACGTGACAAAGGTAAACGATTTTATTTTTTTTAAATGATTATTTATTTGGATTATTTGTTATTTTACGTTTTTCATTTTTCCGTTTTATTATTTATTAGTTTCGTCAACTCCCAATCAGTGTCGGGGGTGACGCATTACAAGTAACGAGAGTTACGTAATAATATTACTTTTTTCAAGTAACTAGTAAAGTAACGTATTACTTTTTTAATTTACAATAAAATATCTGAGTTACCTTTTCCCCATTTATTGACTGACAGTGCGCCGTGTGAACATGTTACTGTAGTTCTAGACTAAATATTAGTGAATTAAAACTCAGAATATGACGCAAACCTGCAATAATTAAATATGTTAAACAACACAAATGTATCTAATCCCATTTTATTAACTGATGTGTTTGCTGCTGACCTTTGATGATCCAGTTCAACATAAGCAAACATGACTTTACATTAACAATTGTGCTTGATTGTTTTTTAATTGCTGAAGAGTGTTGATCTTCTCCTGTGTTCTTCTGTACAGACGTGATTTACTCGTCCTTCAGTCTGAGGTTTATTCATTACACTTTATGATGTGAAAGGCTTTTATATTCGCTATAAATATAACTTATTGTATTAAAAACACACAATCAAGCCCTGCTCATATTTAAAAAGTAACGCGAAAGTAACGTAACACATTACTTTCCATAAAAAGTAACTAAGTAACGTAATTAGTTACTTTTTTAGGGAGTAACGCAATATTGTAATGCAGTACTTTTAAAAGTAAGTTTCCCCAACACTGCTCCCAACCGCTATTTTTGTGAAACCCCGCGAAAAATCTTCTTTTATTTATTATTCTTTATTTATTGTTCTGTCGTTTAAAAGCTCGCAGTCGTGCTGTTGTTAACCTCCACGCGACTCACAGAGAGTTTAATCAAACGAGAGAATCTGCTGAAGTTCATGTTTTACACCGATGTGTCCTCGTGATGGCGCTGCTCGATGCTGTAACGGTTTAACGGTTTCCCGTTTCCAGTCTCCCGCAGAAGGCGCACGCTCATCTGCATAGCCCCGCCCTCTGAGTATGTCAGGCGTCCAATGAGAGCGCGGCAGGAGACACCCGCATCAGAGCCTCCTCCGCCGCCGCCTGAGAGCTTCATCTGTCCGGTGAGAGGCTCCGAACCCGCGCCGAACCATGCCGGACGGCGAAGCCGAAGATGAGATCCAGTTCTTACGGACCGTGAGTACCGTGTGTGTGTGATGCTGCGGTGCTGATGCTGCGCGAGTCCTTGTACTGTTGAACGTGGGTGTGAGGAAACCGCTCGCGCGTGTGTCAGCTGCAGTCCTGATGATGAAGTCAGTGTTTGCTGCAGATTTGTCAAAAGAACCGGCTGATTGATTGATTCGGTAATATTATCAGTCACTGAATGATACAGCAAATACAGGACATTGAAAGAACTACAGGAACGATACAGCTGATTGGATGCGGATTGTATTGATTATAGATGCCAGGCATGTGTGTGTAAGCAGCACACATATCACATGTAAAGTTTAGGAATCTGTCATTGTGATGAGTGATGGTGTTGGTCTGATGGGAATTAATGCATCCTGTTGTTGGTGGTCCATAATAATATGGTGCGGTTTTATGGCCTGTGGCTTCTTTGCATTCGCGAGTGTCGTCAGTGCAGATGTTTGGAAGCTCGTGCATCAGTTCTGTCTGTAATCGATGCGTTGGTTGTTGTCCCAGCAGCACAGAAACACCCAGATCGCTCTGATGAATAGAGAGAAGCACAGCACTGTCGGCTTCAGTAAACACACCTGCAGAAAATCACCAGCAAGTAGTATGTGTTAAATACAGCTCCTCCACCCCTACAGCTCAATGCAGTGCGGGTTAGACGGGACTGTGTGTGTGTGTGTGTGTGTGTGTCTGTCTGAGTGTGCGAGTGTGCGAGTGTGTGTGTGTGTGTGTGTGTCTGTGTGTGCGTGTGTGTGTGTGTGTGTGTGTGTGTGTGTGTGTGTGTGTGTGTAAATGAACACACACTGTAATGACATGCACTGGATATGATGATGCATCTGATGAACATATTCACCTCAGAAGTAATGAACAAAGGATTTTTTTTTTTTTTTTTTTGCACTCTGACATTATTTTATTATCATAATTTGTGAGTTTGTGTATATATATATATTCCGTGGTAATTCATGGAAGCTTTGTTGTTTTTTAATATGCAATTTATTTAAATCATCAATCAAATTTCTCCATGAATCATATATATATATAAATATGACCCTGGAGCACTCAACCAGTCTTAAGTGTCAATTTTTCGATATTGAGATTTATGCATCATCTGAAAGCTGAATAAATAATATTTCCATTGATGTATGGATCAGACAATATTTGTAAATCTGGAATCTGAGGGTGCAAAAAAATCTAAATATTGAGAAAATCATCTTTAAAGTTGTTCAAATGAAGTTCTTAGCAATGCATATTAATAATCAATAATTAAGTTTTGATATATTTACGGTACATGGAACATGATCTTAATATATAATGATTTTTGGCATATAATACAAATATATAATTGTGACCCATACAATGTATTGTTGTCTATTGCTACAAATATAGCTGTGCTGCTTATGACTGCGTCTGTGGGACTGATTAATTTGTTAAACAATCCATAAATTACTGCTTTGATGCAAAAATGACAATTTTAAAAAGACTGACTGCAGTAGTGAGGCTGTAACAGAAACATGTGTTTAATGTAACAACACAGAAATATTTTTCATACAATGACATGTTTGCATCTAGCTTGAATCCAAAGCCAGTGTGTGTAAGCATCGCTGCGGATCACGAGCCGCTCATGGGCTCATCTCACGCAAACCATAATCTTACAGTGTAACCTGGGACAGAGATGTACCAGCAGCGAGACCCTCAAACCGCCTGCTCTCTCTCTCTCAACACAACATTAATATTTGATAAGATTCTCCTGTTACGTAATGAGCCGAGGAGTGTGGAGCTGTCTGTCTGTGACCTGAAAACAATCCGTCGTGTCACGAGCAGACGACAGCACTGTCCACGGCCACGTGGAGTTCAGCCGCTCTGATTGGTCGCCTGTCCGGCTGCGTCAGCCAATAGCAGCCGTCAGCATCTGTCATGCATTTCAATATTGAGCATCCAGTCAAGTCAGGTTTATTAATGCGGCACGCTTCGACGCAGCGTTACTGATTGATTACTATATTGTGATATGCATCATTACTGTGATTCAATTAAATACAAATATTGTGTTGGCTATAGTGAACTCTATAGTGAATTCTGTAGTGAACTCTATAGTGAATTATGCAGTGAACATTATAGTGAATAATATTCAATTCTAGTGATTTCTGTAGTGAAGTCTATAGTGAATTATGCAGTGAACATTATAGTGAATAATATTCAATTCTAGTGATTTCTGTAGTGAACTCTATAGTGAATTCTGTAGTGAATTCTATAGTGAACTCTATAGTGATTTCTGTAGTGAAGTCTATAGTGAATTCTGTAGTGAATTCTGTAGTGAACTCTATAGTGAATTCTGTAGTGAACTCTATAGTGAATTTTGTAGTGAAGTCTATAGTGAACTCTGTAGTGAATTCTGTAGTGAACTCTATAGTGAATTCTGTAGTGAACTCTGTAGTGAATTCTGTAGTGAACTCTATAGTGAATTCTGTAGTGAACTCTATAGTGAATTTTGTAGTGAAGTCTATAGTAAATTCTGTAGTGAACTCTATAGTGAATTCTGTAGTGAAGTCTATAGTGAATTCTGTAGTGAACTCTATAGTGAATTCTGTAGTGAGCTCTATAGTGAATTATGTAGTGAGCTCTATAGCGAATTCTGTAGTGAACTCTATAGTGAATTCTGTAGTGAACTCTATAGTGAATTCTGTAGTGAACTCTATAGTGAATTCTATAGTGAATTCTGTAGTGAACTCTATAGTGAATTTTGTAGTGAAGTCTATAGTGAATTCTGTAGTGAAGTCTATAGTGAATTCTGTAGTGAACTCTATAGTGAATTCTGTAGTGAACTCTATAGTGAACTCTATAGTGAATTCTGTAGTGAACTCTATAATGAATTCTGTAGTGAACATTATAATGAATTCTGTAGTGAACATTATAGTGAATTCTGTAGGCAATTCTATAGTCAATTTCTTAGTAAACTTTAGTGAATTCTAGTGATTTATTTTATAAACTCTATAGTGAATTCTGTAGTGAACATTATAGTGAACTCTATAGTAAAATCTGTAATAATTTCTATAGTCAATTACTTAGTAAACTTTAGTGAATTCTAGTGATTTCTGTAGTGAACTCTATATTCAATGACATGTAGTGGAACTCTGTAGCTAACTCCTACAGCTTGTTTTTGTAAACACTTCCTTTGATTATTTTCTAATTAACCCCAGTAAGAGTAATCGAATTAGCATATATGTAAATAATGCATTTTGGCTAATTAGCATATGTTGATTCCTCCGGACAGTGTTGTTGGTCGGCAG
>CM049883.1:307500-315000 GCA_027474115.1 Schizopygopsis malacanthus
GTGTCTCTCTCTCTCTGTGTGTGTGTGTTTGTGTGTGTCTGTGTGTGTGTTCGTGTGTGTGTGTGTGTTTGTGTGTGTCTCTCTCTCTCTGTGTGTGTGCGCGCGTGTTCGTGTGTGTGTGTGTGTGTGTGTGCAGGTGAGGCGTGCTGGTGGACCATCCACCCGGCGTCCAAGCAGCGGTCCGAGGGTGAGAAGGTGCGAGTGGGTGATGACCTCATCCTGGTCAGCGTGTCATCTGAACGATACCTGGTGAGTTTCCCAGAATCAGAGCCTGATGGCTGCTCGTCAGAAACACGCTGATGAATCTCTCTGTTCCAGCACTTGTCGTATGGTAACGGCAGTGTGCACGTGGACGCAGCTTTCCAGCAGACGCTCTGGAGCGTGGCTCCGATCTGCTCCGGCAGTGAAGTGGCTCAGGGTGAGTGAGTGTTTATGTCACGCTACAGTCCACTTCCTGTTCGTGTACTCAGCGCCGTGTGTTTCAGGCTTCCTGATTGGTGGAGATGTTCTGCGGCTGCTGCACGGTCACATGGACGAGTGTTTGACCGTCCCGTCGGGAGAACACGGAGAGGAACAGCGCAGGTCAGGATTCATCTACCTTCTGATCCAGTGGCGTTCACTGATATAAAAGACTAGTTCATGCAAAAACATCAAAACTCCGAAGCTGTAGACGTTCCTTCTTCTGTGGCGCACCGGAAGAGATGCTTAGCAGAATGTTCCAGCTGCTGTTTCTCTGTACAGTGAGAGTGAATGAGGACAGATGCTGTCGAGTGTTTGGTGCACTGCTCCTTTAAGGGGTCCGTTTGTTTGCTGACACCCTGAGTGTGTGTCAGTGACTCTCACACAGGGGTCCGGGGTCCACCAGGGGCCGCGAGATATCTGATATCTGAAGGGCCTGCATTTAATGTGCCGTGTAGATTAGGCTGAGAAGTCTTGACTAACTAACTGTGCAGAATACGAGTCACCGCTGGTTCTCCTGAAGCTAAAGTAGGACGTCTGCTTGTTCTTCACGAGAGTCTCTCGGGTCGTGAGCTTCTGTGAGATCTGGTGTAGTTACAGAAACACCTGTCCTCTGTGGGACATCAGGTGTTACCCTGTTCCTCTCTCTACCGCAAACTATTCAACCCAGAAAAACAGACAGATCCAGATCCCTCCTAAAATCATTCAACAGACACTGAATGAAAGCTAAATGTCGTGTGGTGCCTGCCGTGGTTAGACGAGCTTCTGAGGTGATTATGAGTTGAACAGTTATAGCTGTTCAGTGTTGGGCTGATAAAACTGTATGTTGTTGACTGAGCTCTGCTTCATTTAGAACAGCGCTGTGCTGTAGATTCACTATATGATATGTACTGATCGACAAATATTGATTTTTTTTTATTACCGATACCAATTATTTGCATGTTTATGTTCCCGATAACCGATATTCAGAACCGATATTATTTACTGTTATTAAGTGAAGTCCATTCTTCTCTTTCAGTCATCTTAACAACAACAAAAAACATTCTTTCATGTAAAATGTAATCTTCAAATTACAACAAAAAAACATTTTATTTATAAAAAGCATCATCAGCAACACTGATATTAACAATACGCAAAATAATGTGTTCAAATGGAGAAAATAAAGGACATCAACTTCATTTTAAACTACAGTTTTAGGTTTATAATCTGTTTAATACACTAAAGAGTGAAGAATAATTCACTGAATAATATTCTCTGGAATATTGAAATAAGCTATAACAAACAAAACATCGTATTTTATTGCATTTCTTAACTGGCATTTTATCAGAATTATTAAAATGTTTTTGTCATTCTAAATTATGAAATAACTGCTGACAGCGCGGTTTATCTATTTACACAGAACTATACTCAAACTGTGTCCACTGCTCCAAGTGTGTGTGTGAGTGTTCACTACTGTGTGTGTGTGTGTGTGTGTGTGTGTCCACTGTCCAGGTGTGTGTGTGTGTGTGTGTGTGTGTCACTGCTCCAAGTGTGTGTGTGTGTGTGTGTGTGTGTGTGTGTGTGTGTGAGTGTTCTACTGTGTGTGTGTGTGTGTGTCCACTGTCCAGTGTGTGTGTGTGTGTGTGTGTGTGTCACTAAGTGTGTGTGTGTGTGTGTGTGTGTGTGTGAGTGTTCTGTGTGTGTGTGTGTGTGTGTGTGTGTGTGTGTCCACTGTTCACTACTGTGTGTGTGTGTGTGTGTGTGTGTGTGTGTGTGTGTGTGTGTCACGTGGTGTGTGTGTGTGTGTGGTGTGTGTGTGTGTGTGTGTGTGATGTTCACTACTGGTGTGTGTGTGTGTGTCACTGCTCCAGGTGTGTGTGTGTGTGTGTGTGTGTGTGTCCATGCTCCAAGTGTGTGTGTGTGTGTGTGTGTGTTCACTACTGTGTGTGTGTGTGTGTGTGTGTGTGGTGTGTGTGTGTCCAGCTCCAGGTGTGTGTGTGTGTGTGTTGTGTGTCCACTGCTCCAAGTGTGTGTGTGTGTGTCATTCCAAGTGTGTGTGTGTGTGTGTGTGTGTGTGTGTATGTGTCACTGCTGGTTGTGTGTGTGTGTGTGTGTGTGTGTATGTTCACTACTGTGTGTGTGTGTGTGTGTGTGTGTGTGTGTGTGTGTGTGTTCTACTGTGTGTGTGTGTGTGTGTGTGTGTGTGTGATGTTCAATTGTGTGTGTGTGTGTGTGTGTGTGTGTGTGTGTGTGTCCATGCTCCATGTGTGTGTGTGTGTGTCCACTGGTCCAAGTTATGTGTGTGTGTGTGTGTGTATGTGTCCATGCTCCAGGTGTGTGTGTGTGTGTGTGTGTGTGTGTGTATGCATACTGTGTGTGTGTGTGTGTGTGTGTGTGTGTGTGTGTGTTCACAGTGTGTGTGTGTGTGTGTGTGTGTGTGTGTCCATTATGGTGTGTGTGTGTCCACTGCTCCAAATGCTTAAATATCGGGTAAACTGTGTGTGTATGTGTGTGTGCACTATTGGTAAACCGTTATATCGGTCGATCTCTAGTGATATGTAGGCACTCATTTGTTGGTTTTGTCTCCTCCAGGACGGTGCATTACGAGGGTGGAGCCGTGTCCATCCACGCCAGGTCCCTCTGGAGGCTGGAGACGCTTCGAGTGGCGTGAGTGTCTGTGCTGTATAAAGCAGATCTGTGTAATATAACACAGAGACATGAACCTGTAGAGCACAGACGACCCCGTGAGGTTCCCATCATGCCGCGGTGCTGATGTCATCAGGACAGCCATCTCTGATGCGTTTGAGCTCTCTGGCAGCGGCCGGGTTTGTGTTCCCATCACGCTTCACAGACCAAAAATAATCCAGGACGCTGAAGGTGCAGCGCTTTATCAAAGTGGCGTTTTGGGGCCGGGGCCGAATACAGGAGCAGGAGCCCGACACGCTTTACTTTCTGCGTTCAACATCTGTTCAGGTTTTCATCGTGAGCATCTCGTCATTGAAAGCATCATAGCAGTTGATCGTAGCGGTGTGTGCCATATTTAATGACATTTTATCGATAACGATAATTAGCTGAGTGTGTTATTGAGCTGGTATCTTAAGGACGGTCGTGACTCGTAACGTTTCTGATATTCAGTTCACACTGATTACAAATTAATCTCATTATAAAGCCATTCTCCATTATCTAGTCAAACTCTTATATTTAATCAGTGAGTTATAATAATAACACATGTGTGCTGTTACCGGGCAGATTAAAGCAGTATCAATAAAACCAGAGGAACCACAGAAGCTGCGTCTGAAGAGGTGTTTAGATGTATTTACACACGCTTTAATACAAGACATCAATGCATTTAACCTCTAATTATAAATGCATTCATCATCTTCTGATATATCACACACTGATATTTAAATAATAAAAGATACATTGAATGAGAAATTAAAACCGCCAGCAGGTGGCAGCAAGTCACTGTTAATAAGTGAGTCATTGTGATTGAACCGAATCATTTAAACAATTGAATCATTCAGGAACGAATCATTCAATCATTCAGGAACGATTGAATCATTCAGGAACGAATCATTTAATTGAATCATTCAGGAATGAATCATTTAAACGATTGAATCATTCAGCGATCGAATCGAATCATTTCGAATCATTTAAACGATTGAATCATTCAGGAACGAATCATTCAGGAATCATTTAAACGATTGAATCATTCAGCAACGAATCATTTAAACGATTGAATCATTCAGGAACGAATCATTTAAACGATTGAATCATTCAGGAACGAATCATTTAAACGATTGAATCATTCAGGAATGAATCATTTAAACGATTGAATAATTCAGCGACTGAATCATTTTAACGATTGAATCAATCAGGAACGAATCATTTAAACGATTGAATCATTCAGAGATCGAATCATTTAAACGATTGAATCATTCAGGAACGAATCATTTAAACTATTGAATCATTCAGAAACTAATCATTTAAACGATTGAATCATTCAGCGACCGAATCATTTAAACGATTGAATCATTCAGCAACCGAATCATTTAAACGATTGAATCATTCAGGATCGAATCATTTAAACGATTGAATCATTCAGCAACCGAATCATTTAAACGATTGAATCATTCAGCAACCGAATCATTTAAACGATTGAATCATTCAGGATCGAATCATTTAAACGATTGAATCATTCAGGAACTAATCATTTAATCGAATGAATCATTCAGGAACGAATCATTTAAACGATTGAATCATTCAGCGATCGAATCATTTAAACGGGTGAATCATTCAGGAATGAATCATTTAAACAATTGAATCATTCAGGAACGAATCATTTAAACGATTGAATCATTCAGGAACTAATCATTTAAACGATTGAATCATTCAGCGATCGAATCATTTAAACGGGTGAATCATTCAGGAACGAATCATTTAAACAATTGAATCATTCAGGAACGAATCACCGTCATGTTGCTCAGAGACACAAAACAGTGCTGTGACTGTGTTTGGACCGATTTCTGGAGTCAAAATAGAGCAGAAACTGAAATATGGCATGCAATCAGATTTGTACAAAACAGCACTCTTTGAATGATATTAACTACTGCCCCACGTCTTGAGTTTGCAAGTATTTTAACAGACTGAATCACGCAGTCGCAGTCTAAGAACTCCCTTTATTGTCACTAGTACAAGTACCAGCGAAATTAGCCATCAACCTGTCCATACATACACAACATACATATGTAGACGAACAGGAGACAGGGTATTTTAGAAGCTTTTTACATGCTATGCTCCATTTGGAGTACAGTCTGTCTATACCATAGACATTGCAACATGGGGAACATATCCAGCTCTGGCAAGCAGCCATCCGAGTGCCATTGTAGACCTGCTAGTGGCGGTACAAAGCATGAAGTTGAATGGGTAATGTCTGTAATGGGGCAAGAGAGTCTTCACTGCATCGCTCTCTCAGGGTCCAGTTGGCCAAGGCGCTGGTACGGGGAGCCAGCTTTTGGGGCGAACAGCTGCAAAATTTCCACAGCTCATTCTCTTTGGATCTCTGAAATCACCAAATTTCACTTCCAAAGCAGCGAGTTTCATCATGATGGTATCCGGTTTATAGTCTCAGTCTCATTGCTGACCGCTCTACAGCTTCAATCAAAACGGGCAGCCTTGTGAGACGAACAGCTGTTCCCGTCTCCGATAACCCAGGGTTAATCTTGTTATCATGATGCCGAAAAGGTAGATATCCTCAGCGTCCTCCACGCTACGATTTGCCACTTCTCTCCCTCGTATATCAACGTCCCGTCAGGACAAACAGGTTCCCCATTCTCGTTGAGAAGATGGTGTCAATCGCGCTGAGAGACCAGTTGATCAAATCCATAATTTTCTAGTTTGGAGAGCCGTGCAGAAGGAGTCTCTTCAATAGATGAGATTGAAATCAAAGCGACTGTTGACTGATTTCTTCGCTTTTTGGCAAAATACTGATAAAGTCAAATCGCACGTCGTTAGTATCGCACACCACTGTAGCGACACCGATGCACCGTCAGCTCTACATGCTAGCGAAGGGGCGATGTCGAGATATAAGCTGCTAGTTCGGTCTCTAGACAAACACAGGTGACGTAATAGAGCATGATTATGGGTTCACTTTATTTCCTTCCAGTTCAGCGTCAGCAGAATACGACGGGTTTGGGTTTCAGCCGGGTCTGCATCATTAACGCCTGTCGAGTCCGTCTCCATCTTTCTTCTGATTTTAGCGCCAGCTTGTCCTCCTGCACATTATTTGTAGACTCATTTATTTATTTTACTCAGTAATTAATGTGTTCTAAAATGTAGCGAAGTACAAATGTAGCGACAGTACATAACAAAAGCTACTCAATTACAGTAACGCGAGTAAATGTACTTCGTTACTTCCACCGCTGGTATGCACGATACATCAAGTCCTAATGATGCTTACTGTTACATCTCTCTCATTAGCTGACGGGTTTAGTGTGCTGCAGTGCATTGTGGGTGAGCCTGTCCTCTCTCTCTGTGTGCAGGTGGAGCGGGAGTCACATCCGCTGGGGTCAGCTGTTTCGTCTGCGTCACGTGACCACCGGGAAGTATCTCAGCATGATGGACGATCAAGGCCTGCTGCTAATGGACAAAGAGAACGCCGACGTCAAATCAACGGCTTTCTGCTTCCGCTCCTCAAAAGTGAGAGAAACACTGGTCGTTAGATCAGCTCATCTAGAGTGTGTGTGTGTGTGTGTGTGTGTGTGTGAGAGAGAGAGAGAGAGAGAGAGAGAGAGAGTGTGTGTGTGTGTGTGTGTGTGTGTAAGAGAGAGAGAGAGAGCGAGTGTGTGTGTGTGTGTGTGTGTGTGTGTGTGTGTGTGAGAGAGAGAGAGAGAGAGAGAGTGTGTGTGTGTGTGTGTGTGTGTGTGTGTGTGTGTGTAAGAGAGAGAGAGAGAGAGAGCGTGTGTGTGTGTGTGTGAGTGTGTGTGTGTGTGTGTGTGTGTGTGTGTGTGTGTGTGTGTGTGTGAGAGAGAGAGCGAGTGTGTGTGTGTGTGTGTGTGTGTGTGTGTGAGAGAGAGAGAGAGCGAGTGTGTGTGTGTGTGTGTGTGTGAGAGAGAGAGTGTGTGTGTGTGTGAGAGAGAGAGAGAGCGAGTGTGTGTGTGTGTGTGTGTGTGAGAGAGAGAGAGAGAGCGTGTGTGTGTGTGTGAGAGAGAGAGAGAGCGAGTGTGTGTGTGTGTGTGTGTGTGAGAGAGAGAGCGAGTGTGTGTGTGTGTGTGTGTGTAAGAGGGAGTGATATTATCATATTCAGTGATATTATTAAAGACGGTAATAATCTCACTCGGTAAAATTAGCCAGCTCTTATTTATATGCGCTTATATGATTTTTCATATGCATATGTTTACATATGAGATGGCTGGTTTCTGCGTCTTCCTCGTCTGTGTTTTTGATCGAGTGATTCTCATCTCATTCAGGAGAGGCAATAGCACCCCCTAGCGTATAACAGAGAAATTACATGTTCATAAATAAACTTTTTTATCTCACAATTTTAAGTTTTTTAAAGAATTA
>CM049883.1:320000-340000 GCA_027474115.1 Schizopygopsis malacanthus
ACCCCTCCCCGACACTATAAGAGCACGTCCCCTCCCCCGACACTATAAGAGCACGACCCCTCCCCCGACACTATAAGAGCACGGCCCCTCCCCCGACACCATAAGAGCACGTCCCCTCCCCCGACACTATAAGAGCACGTCCCCTCCCCCGACACCATAAGAGCACGACCCCTCCCCCGACACCATAAGAGCACGACCCCTCCCCCGACACCATAAGAGCACGTCCCCTCCCCCGACACTATAAGAGCACGTCCCCTCCCCCGACACTATAAGAGCACGTCCCCTCCCCCTACACTATAAGAGCACGACCCCTCCCCGACACTATAAGAGCACGTCCCCTCCCCCGACACTATAAGAGCACGGCCCCTCCCCCGACACTATAAGAGCACGACCCCTCCCCCGACACTATAAGAGCACGACCCCTCCCCCAACGAGCACTATAAGAGCACGTCCCCTCCCCCGACACTATAAGAGCACGACCCCTCCCCCGACACTATAAGAGCACGTCCCCTCCCCCAACACCATAAGAGCACGGCCCCTCCCCCGACACTACACCATAAGAGCACGACCCCTCCCCCGACACCATAAGAGCACGACCCCTCCCCCGACACTATAAGAGCACGTCCCCTCCCCCGACACCATAAGAGCACGTCCCCTCCCCCGACACTATAAGAGCACGTCCCCTCCCCCAACACTATAAGAGCACGGCCCCTCCCCCGACACAATAAGAGCACGGCCCCTCCCCCGACACATAAGAGCACGGCCCCTCCCCCAACACTATAAGAGCACGGCCCCTCCCCCGACACTATAAGAGCACGGCCCCTCCCCCAGCCCTCGTCTAGCGATCCCAGTGCTCCAAACAGTAATTAAACATCTAAACGAGAGGAGAACCTTTTCTCGCTTTATTTGTAATGAACACACTTAAGTTAAGTTTGTTTTTCTAAATTGAATTTTTATGATTAGATGTCAAATAAAAAAAATGGTTTCTATTATAGGTTTTTATTTATAACAACAAAGATAAAATAAATAGATAAAATAGATAAAAAGATTAAAAAAATTGCTATATAGTGATTATTAATCTAGGTAATGATTATTGAGAAAAGAAGCGGTGGAAACAAACAGGTGTAACTCGGTCGTTTTCCGTCCAATTCTAGGTGAAAATAAAATAACTCATTTTTGAAGATGTGCTCATTTTGCCAGCACAGGTCACATTTATAGTAACGAGTGGATCGTTACAGTGTGATGATTGTGTGTGCGTGTGTGTGTGTGTGTGTGTGTGTGCGTGTGTCTCTGTGTGTGTGTGTCTCTCTCTTTCTGTGTGTGTGTGTGTGTCTGTCTCTGTCTCTGTGTGTGTGTGTGTGTGTGTGTGTGTGTGTGTGTCTCTGCAGGGATTCTGGAGGTTCTGCACTGTGTTCTGGTGGAGAGTCCAGAAGCTCTGAATATCATTAAGGAGGGACACATCAAATCCATCATCTCACTGCTGGACAAACACGGACGCAACCACAAGGTGACGAAACTAGTGATGCTGCTAACTAAAAGTCTATTTTTTTTTTACATGATAAGTCTCTGATGTCCCCTAGAGTGTGTATGTGAAGTTTTAGCTAAAATATAAATTGTATAGCTTGTTAACTTTACCACTTTTAGGGTATGAGCCCAAACGTGCTGATTTGGAGTATGTTGCTTTAAATGCAAATGAGCTGCTGCTCCTGGAGAAGAGGGCGGAGCTTCAAGAGCTCAAGCTCTGGCATTAGCAGCGCTATCCTTTGTTTACAAATATACCTCGATTAGTACAAGGCTGTTATCTTTACAGAAAACGTTCTCCGTTTCAAAGTCAGTCATCTGATTATACTGTGCACTCGCGTTTATGAATTACACAGTGCGGTAAAAATACCGCTTTTTAACTTTATAAGTCCCTCTTCTGATTATGAGCTCGACGAACTGAAGCGTTCAACTCGCATTGCTTTCATATGCAACTTTTAACCACCACATTCGTATAGACGATCATTCATGAAGACAGCACCAGTGAAAACAGACGGAGACGATATATCGGCAACAACCCAACATTTATTTATAGTGTGATCGGTGTGTGTATTGTAGGATATCATGCATTGTGTTATTTCGAGCTTGATGATTGGCTCGTAGCCGGACTGACGGCGCTGTGTCTGTGATGCTCAGGTGCTGGATGTCCTGTGTTCGCTGTGTGTGTGTCACGGTGTGGCTGTTCGCTCCAATCAGCACCTGATCTGTGATAACCTGCTGCCCGGCAGAGACCTGCTGCTGCAGACGCGACTCGTCAATCACGTCAGCAGGTATCGCATCACTTCCTGTCTCGCACTTCCTGTCCCCGCACACTCTCTCAATGCATCTCTCTGTGTGTCGCACGTTCAGCATGAGGCCCAACATCTTCCTGGGTGTGAGTGACGGCTCCGCCCAGTACAGGAAGTGGTATTATGAGCTGATCGTGGACCACGTGGAGCCATTTGTGACGGCCGAAGCCACTCACCTGCGGGTGGGCTGGGCGTCCACACAGGGTTACGGGCCGTATCCGGGTGGAGGAGAGGGCTGGGGGGGGAACGGCGTCGGGGACGACCTCTACTCATACGGCTTTGATGGACTACACCTGTGGGCAGGTAACAGCAGAGAGGTTCATCGCTGGGTGCTCATGCTTGCCTACTTAAAGGAGTAGTCCACCCTTAAATGAATATGTCTTCACACTCAAGTCTATGCGAGATTAGGAGGAGTTTGTTGCTTCATCAGATGTGTCACTGCATCAGTGAATGGGTGCCGTCAGAATGAGAGTCTGATAAAAACATCACAGCACTCCAGTCCATCAGTTAACATCAGAAGCTGAAACAAATCCAGCATTAAGAGTTTTTAACTAATCAGAGTAAGGACTTAATCGCATTATGATGTTTACATGTCACGAAAGAGCAGGTGTGTTTACTGGCCACTGTTTTAATTGATTTACGTCTAATGCATAATGATTTTGTATGGAATACGCAATATTGTTCGGCGCCATTGAAATGTGATGGGATTTGTTTGCGTATTGATGAGGGTAAGGAATGCTTTCTTCCCCTCCATCGTTTCTAATCTGTGTATTACTACAGGTGCGCGTCATTCGTGTACGAGTGCATGCGTCCTTCGGTCAGAGCGGCAATACTGCGATTAAGGTGTTTATATTTATATTTATGCATTTAGCAGACGCTTTTATCCTAAGCGACTTACACTGCATTCAGGCTATACATTTTTTTTTCTTTGTCAGTACATGTGTTCCCTGAAATGCATTCAGCAGATAATTGAGTGTTAAATCCTGTCATTTTACATTATTGACAAAATTTGCCTATTTTGATATTGTGCAGTGCTTTGTTACAATTTGTATTGTTAAAGGCGCTATATAAATAAAGGTGACTTGACTTGACTTCCCTGGGATTCGAACCCACAACCTTTGCGCTGTTAACACAATGCTCTAACCACTGAGCCACAGGAACACTTCAAGCCTGTATATTTAGATTAAAATCCGCTATGTTAATACGATTATGCCTGCTGCGATTATAAGCTTAATCGCATTATTTAAATCAAAGTATTGCATTTACATGAGGTAAAGATTAATCGCAAATTGTGTCAAAATCGTATTAAGAGGGTGCCTGTAAACGCACTCACTGATGCAGAGACACATTTCTACAAACCTGATGAAGAAACACTCGTCCTGATCTCGGATGGCCTGTTGAAGTCTTAAGGTTATGGTATTTACCGTATATAATTTTTTTTTTTTTTTAAAGAGCCGTAGGCCATGTGACTGTAACGTGTGCTTTGATTGGCAGGTTGTGTGGCACGTTCGGTCAGCTCACCCAATCAGCACGTGCTGCGGGCCGAGGATGTGGTCAGCTGCTGTCTGGATCTCAGCGCACCGAGCATCTCCTTCCGCATCAACGGCCAGCCGGTCCAGGGAATGTTTGAGAACTTCAACTCAGACGGACTCTTCTTCCCCGTCGTGTCCTTCTCCGCCGGAGTCAAGTGAGTCTCATCGTCTCCAGACACGCCCACTGTCCCATCAGCCACACCCCCTGTCTGCCATTGGCCAGTCTGACGGATAACGCAAAGTCAGAACCACTCACACACCTGTTGTGAAAGCATCATGATGTCATACTACAACTGAAACCAAAATAACTCTCGTCCTCTTCAGAATGCGCTTCCTGTTTGGCGGTCGTCATGGAGAGTTTAAGTTCCTGCCTCCGTCCGGTTACGCTCCATGTTTTGAGGCCGTCTTACCGCGAGAGAAACTGCGTGTGGAGCACAGTCAGGAGTACAAACAAGATTATGAGAGAACACGTGACCTCCTGGGACCCACGGTCACACTGACTCAGGCGGCCTTCACACCGATACCTGTGGACACCAGTCAGGTACACACACACCTGAACACACACCAGTCAGACACACACACCACAAACACATACACACACACACACACACACACATGTCAGGTACACACACACACACACCACACATACACACACACACACACACACACACACACACACACACACACACACACACACACACACACACATGAACACACACCAGTCAGGTACGCACACACCTGAACACACACCAGTTAGGTACACATACACATGAACACACACCAGTCAGGTACACACACACACACACACACACACATGAACACACACCAGTCAGGTACACACACACACACACACACACACATGAACACACACCAGTCAGGTACACACACACACACACACACACATGAACACACACCAGTCAGGTACACACACACACACACACATGAACACACACCAGTCAGGTACGCACACACACCTGAACACACACACCAGTCAGGTACACACACACCTGAACACACACCAGTCAGGTACACACACACCTGAACACACACCAGTCAGGTACACACACACACACCTGAACACACACATGAACACACACCAGTCAGGTACGCACACACACACACACACACCAGTGAACACACACCACACCAGTCAGTATACACACACACACACACCTGAACACACACCAGTCAGGTACACACACACCTGAACACACACCAGTCAGTTACACACACACCTGAACACACACCAGTCAGGTACACACACACACACACACACCAGTCAGACACACACACCTGAACACACACCAGTCAGGTACACACACACCTGAACACACACCAGTCAGACACACACACACACACACACCTGAACACACACCAGTCAGGTACGCACACACCTGAACACACACCAGTCAGGTACACACACACCTGAACACACACCAGTCAGGTATACACACACACCAGACAGGAAAACACACACACCAGTCAGGAACACACACACACACACACACACACACACACACACACACACACACACACACACACACACACACACACACACACACACACACATGAACACACACCAGTCAGGTACGCACACACCTGAACACACATCAGTCAGGAACACACACACACACACACACACACACACACACACACACACATGAACACACACCAGTTGTTTGAATGAGTTTGTTCATGAATGTGTGTGTGCGCGCGTGTGTGTCTGTGTCTGTGTCTGTGTGTGTGTGTGTCTGTGTGTGTGTGTGTATGTCTGTGTGTGTGTCTGTGTCTGTGTCTGTGTGTGTGTGTGTGTGTGTGTCTGTGTCTGTGTCTGTGTGTGTGTGTGTGTGTGTGTGTGTGTGTTTCTGCCGTCCAGATCGTGTTGCCTCCACATCTTGAGCGGATCCGAGAGAAGCTGGCAGAAAACATCCATGAGCTGTGGGTGATGAACAAGATTGATTTGGGCTGGACCTACGGAGCGGTGCGTCAGACACTCAGCATGTGTTTCTGCATTCAAACGCTTCCTCTGAATCAGAGAGAAATTTACTTTATGTTTATGTTTATGTCAGCCAAGCATTTCAATCATGTATTAACACATTTGCATGTTCACGGTTGCATGGTCACATAGTCAAACATATAAAATAATATTTATAATAAGTGCTTTATTTTGTTTAATTTATTGTTTAATTTTAAATTATATTATTTAAATTTATTTCAAATAATATTTATTAATGATTTATTAATAGCTTTTCAAAAACGTGCAAAAAGCCAGCTGTCGCTAGATTAATGGTTTCAAGTCATGTCACATGATAAAGTAATCATAATATGTGCTTGGTTTTTAATTACTAAGAATATAGTTAATGTTTGATTGATTGTCCTGCCGTTATCATTCAATGTTCCTAAATTAACTGACATCAAATACATGTATTTTTGTGGTGGAAAACTCTTGATCTCATTAGTTTATTTACGGAGCTTCTCATAATTCATGTTCATTCTAAGCAGATTTACAGAAACGAATGGCTTGATGTCTTGATGAATCTGTCACAGTATTCCAGCTCTCTGATTGGTCACAGAGATTTGGAGACTCTGTCACAGTATTCCAGCTCTCTGATTGGTCACAGAAATTTGGAGACTCTGTCACTGTATTCCAGCTCTCTGATTGGTCACAGAGATTTGGAGACTCTGTCACAGTATTCCAGCTCTCTGATTGGTCACAGAGATTTGGAGACTCTGTCACTGTATTCCAGCTCTCTGATTGGTCACAGAGATTTGGAGACTCTGTCACTGTATTCCAGCTCTCTGATTGGTCACATAAATTTAGAGACTCTGTCACAGTATTCCAGCTCTCTGATTGGTCACAGAGAGAGTCTGCAATGTTACAGTGACACAGTGTGATGTTGTTCATTAGCACGCTCTCACGTTCTGTCTTCAATACAGATTTGGGTTGATTTCTCCCATTAAGCTGCACTCATATTGTCTGTTATGAACACACATGTGTTTCGTGAAGCAGGTGAGAGATGATAATAAACGTCAGCATCCGTGTCTGGTGGAGTTCTCCAAACTTCCCGAACAAGAGCGCAGCTACAACCTGCAGATGTCTCAGGAGACGCTCAAGTAAGTTTGGTTTAGTGATTGAAGATCTGTACTGACTTGTGATTGGGTTTCATGTGCTTTGGATGCTTAGCACGCTGCTGAAATCATGATGTAGTGAATCCGACTGATTGGTGTCGTTGTTCGCTAGTAAATCATTCACAGTCCGAGTCAATAGAGTCAGTAAATTCACATCGTCTTTGAGATGAATCATATTTGTGTTGGAGCCTGTCATTAGTGTCTGTCTCTATCAGCACTCTTCTTTTCTGTTTCAGAAGCATTCTAATGACTTTAATTACAGTCCTGTGGTGTGTGTGTGTGTGTGTGTGTGTGTGTGTGTGTGTGTGTGTGTGTTGCTCAGTTTATTTTTCTCTCTTTAGCATTGATTTCACTGCTGTGTGTGATGCACCACATCTCTGATCTGTTCTTCGTTCACGACCCTCTTGAGGCTCACTGGTGTAATTCCCAATCTCCCATCATGCCGTGTTCTGATGTGTGTGTGCAGGACTCTTCTGGCGTTGGGCTGTCATGTCGGTGTGGCGGACGAACGAGCGGCAGAGAAAGTCAAAAATCTGAAGCTTTCAGCAAAGTGAGTGTGTCAAATGTTATTCATGATATGTATGTATACCCTGTCATGTATGTAGTAAGTGTTAGTTGCTCCTGTGCTGGTCAGCTAGCGTGTGTTCTCCTATCAGATACCAGCTGTCCAGCGGGTATAAACCGGCCCCGATGGACCTGAGCCACATCAAACTGGCGTCTACCCAGGAGGCCATGGTGGACAAGCTGGCAGAGAACGCTCACAACGTCTGGGCCCGAGACCGCACACGGCAGGGATGGACCTACGGCGTCCTGCAGGTCAGTGTGTGTGTGAGTGAGAGAGAGAGAGAGAGAGTGTGTGTGTGTGTGTGTGTGTGTGTGTGAGAGAGAGAGAGAGAGAGAGAGAGTGTGTGTGTGTGTGTGAGTGTGTGTGAGAGAGAGAGAGTGTGTGTGTGTGTGTGTGTGTGTGTGTGTGTGTGTGTGTGAGAGAGAGAGAGAGAGAGAGAGAGAGAGTGTGTGTGTGTGTGTGTGTGTGTGAGTGAGAGAGAGAGAGAGAGAGAGTGTGTGTGTGTGTGTGTGTGTGTGAGAGCGAGAGAGAGAGTATGTGTGTGTGTGTGTGTGAGAGAGAGTGTGTGTGTGTGTGTGTGTGTGTGTGTGCGCGCGTGTGCAGTGTGTTTGAGAGAGTGTGAGAGAGAGAGTGTGTGTGTGTGTGTGTGTGTGTGTGTGTGTGTGTGTGTGTGTGTGAGAGAGTGTGTGTGTGTGTGTGTGTGTGAGAGAGAGAGTGTGTGTGTGTGTGTGTGTGTGTGTGAGTGAGAGAGTGTGTGTGTGTGTGTGAGAGAGAGTGTGTGTGTGTGTGTGTGTGTGTGTGTGTGTGTGTGTGTGTGTGAGAGAGAGAGTCTGTGTGTGTGTGTGTGTGTCTGTGTGTGTTTTATTTAAAAAAAATTGACACTTAAGACTGGTTTTGTGCTCCAGGGCCACATATGAATTAGTTTCCAGTGAATTTCAGAATAAATAACTGTATTGTGATATAAACGGACTGATACTGAGGAACGAGACTGGAGCGGATTACAGCTGTCAGTGAGATACACGTCTGGATTCATCTGTACAGTCCCAGACGGACGCTTAAACACACAGACGAGTCCCACGCAGTGTCCGTGACGTCTCCTCACACTCGTTTGTCTCTGCAGGACATCAAGAACAAGAGAAACCCTCGTCTGGTACCTTACGTTCTTCTGGATGAGAGAACCAAGAAATCAAACAAGGACAGTCTGCGGGAAGCCGTGCGGACGCTGCTGGGTTACGGATACAACCTGGAGGCCCCGGATCAAGATCACGGTATTTTTACAGTTATTTTACAGTGCTCGGTAAGCCCCTCCCCTCGAAAGCAGACTAGCCAATGGCAGTCAAGTATCAGTCGCATCAGGCGGGGAGCAACAGTAACTAAGGGGGCGGTGCTTACCGATAGGTCCGTTTGTCAAATTTGTATTATTTGTTTCTAAATTCTGTTTTATTTTTTCCTAAAATCCATTTTATGTTTTTCCAAATTCCATATTTTTCCAAATTCTGTTTAATTTACTTCTAAAATCCATTTAATTTGTTTCTAAATTCCGTTTTATATATATATATATATATATATATTTTTTTTTTATTCTGTTAATTTTTTTCCTAAATTTCATATAATTTGTTTCTAAATTCCGTTTTATGTTTTTCTAAATTCCTTTTAATTTTTTTCTAAATTCTTTTTGTTTTTTTTATTCTGTTTAATTGTTTTCCGAAATTCTAAATTCCATTTAATTTGTTTATAAATTCCATTTAATATTTTCCTAAATTCCGTTTTAATGTTTTTCTAAATTCCATTTAATTTGTTTCTAAATTCAATAATTTTTTTCCCTCAAATCTGTTACATTTTTTTTTATTATATTTATTTTTTCTAAATTGTGTTTTATTTATTTTTCTAAATTGTGTTTTATTTTTCCTGAAATTCTATTTATTTTCCCCTAAATTCCATTTAATAGTTTTCTAAATTCCGTTTTAATGTTTTTCTAAATTCCATTTAATTTGTTTCTAAATTCCATTTAATATTTTCCTAAATTCCGTTTTAATGTTTTTCTAAATTCCATTTAATTTGTTTCTAAATTCAATTTAATTTTTTCTCAAATCTGTAAAAAAAAAAATCTAAATTCTGTTTCATTTTTTCTAAATTGTGTTTTATTTATTTTTCTAAATTGTGTTTTATTTTCCCCTGAAATTCTATTTAATTTGTTTCTAAATTCCATTTAATAGTTTTCTAAATTCCGTATTATTTGTTTCTAAAATCTATAAAAAAAAAATCTAAATTCCGTTTTATTTTATTTTCTAAAATAAGTTTTGTTTTCCCAAATTCCATTTAATATTTTTCTAAATTCTATTTAATATTTTTATAAATTCCGTATTATTTGTTTCTAAATTCTGTTGAATTTTTCCCCAAATTCTTTTAAATATTTTTCTAAATTCGGTATTATTTGTTTCTAAATTCCGCTTGATGTGTTCCCAAACGGTGCTTTGCGCAGCTGCTCGAGCAGACGTGGCTGATCTGTCTGCCGAACGCTTCCGGATCTTCCGAGCGGAGAAGACGTACAGCGTGAACGGAGGGAAGTGGTACTTTGAGCTGGAGGTGGTGACGGCGGGAGAGATGCGGGTGGGCTGGGCGCGACCCGGCTGTCTGCCGGACCTGGAGCTGGGCTCAGACGACCAGGCCTTCGTCTTTGATGGACTCAAGGTGAGCGGGACGGAGAGCATCACTGGTGTTGAGGACGGATGGATGCTGAGCTGTGTGTCTGCAGGCTCAGCGCTGGCATCAGGGGAACGAGCACTTCGGCCGCTCCTGGCTGTCTGGAGACGTGGTGGGCTGCATGGTGGACATGAACGAACGCACCATGATGTTCACGCTCAACGGAGAGGTGCTGCTGGACGACTCCGGATCCGAGCTCGCCTTCAAGGACTTCGAAGTCTGGGAAGGTGAGTGAGACGCATTCCTAATTTTGTGAAACGCGCCCATTTGTGTGTGTGTGTGTGTGTGTGTGTTAATGTGCGTGTGTGAGTTTGTGTGAGTGTGTGTGTGTGTGGGTCTGTGTCTGTGTGTGTGTAAGCGCGTTTGCGTGTGTGTGTGTGTGTGTGTGTGTGTGTGTGTGTGTGAATGAGAATGCAGCACTGGAGCTAAGCAGACTTGAGCTCTGCTAACACCTACAGAGCTGATACTGCAAAACACACACTGATGCTCAAGCACACACACACACACACACTCACTCACTCACTCCCTCACTCACACACACACACACACACACACACACACACACACACACACACACACACTCACTCACTCACTCACTCACTCACTCACAGTCTCTCACAGTCAGGTTTATGTCTCCTGGAGTGTTATCGTGAGCAGCAGGTGAGTGTTGCTGTGTCATTTATCATTACGGCTCTTCACAGATCCTGCAGTGGAGGAACTGGACACGAGCGCCCCCTGCTGACCGCTGGCATACATCATCATTACTATATGTATCAGCATATGTCTTATTCTGTGATGTCAGCGGCAGCTCTGTTATATGTATTTTATTAGAAACTGCAAACAGTGTTCTTAATCAGTATTTTTGTCTTGTTTTCCATCCTTAAATCAAGATACATTTACACCAGTAGAAAAACGACACAAGAAGTCTTGTTTACTGAGAATGGGATCAAAATAAAGAGATTTGATGCTTAAAACAAGAACAAATATCTGCCGAGATTATCTCTTTGAATAAAGCTTATTTTTCTGACCTCACTGGTGGATTTTTTGTGTTATTTTAGTATCATTGAGATACTATTATAGTTTTATTTTATATATTTTTTTAAATGTTTATAGTTTTAATTAATGTTTAGTTATTTTTAATTTTTATTTGTTTTATTTTAGCACTATTTTAGTTGTGTTTTTGCCATTTTTATAATTTTTTATATGTCTGTATAGTTTTTATTTTATTTATTCATTTTTATTTTAGCTCTATTTTAGTTGTGTTTTTGCCATTTTGATAATTTTTTATATGTCTGTATAGTTTTTATTTTATTTAGTTATTTTTATTTTAGCTCTATTTTAGTTGTGTTTTTGCCATTTTGATAATTTTTTATGTCTGTATAGTTTTTATTTTATTTAGTTATTTTTATTTTAGCTCTATTTTAGTTGTGTTTTTGACATTTTATATGTCTGTATAGTGTTTATTAATTTTGTTTATTTTCTATTTTATTTTAGCTCTATTTTAGTTGTGTTTGGCCATTTTTATAATTTTTATGTCTGTATATTTTTTATAAATGTAGTTATTTTTTATTTTATTTTTAGTTATTTTTATTTTAACTCTATTTTAGTTGTGTTTGTATATTTTATAATTTTTATATGTCTCTAGTTTTTATTCATTTGTAGCTATTTTCAATTTTATTTCGTAATTTTTATTTTAGCTCTATTTTAGTTCTGTTTTTGCCATTTTTATATTTTTTATACGTCTGTTTAGTGTTTATCAATTTTAGTTTTAGTTTTTATTTAATTTAGTTATTTTTACTTTAGCTCTATTTTAGTTGTGTTTGGCCATTTTTTAAAAATGTCTATAGCTTTTTATAAATTTGTAGTTATTTTATTTTAGCTCTATTTTATTATGAAGTTAAACTAAATGAAAATGAGAAATGTTGTCTTGGCAACTAAGCTGAAATGATTTAAAAAACATGTTTTTAGTAGAAAACTGTTTGTGGTATAAAGTCCAAAATTAAATCTCACAAGAACCTACATTTTTTTTTTCATATCAACTTCAAATTTGGAACATAACTCATTTAGACATAAGCCTTTCCATACTTCTATAACTTTTTAATACTTTAATATAAATAAAGAAAATCAATTATATGCAATAATCCTCAGGTCTGTATTCCAAAGCGTTCATAAATCACAACAATGTAAGTTTGGATAGTGCACTTTTAAAACCATGTGTGTGTGTTTGGGGGGGGGGTGTGACAGTTCAGGAGTGTCTAGGTATTTTGTGCAGTGTGTTAAATCCATCACTGATGTGTGCTGTCGTGTCAGGGCTCATCCCGGTCTGCAGTCTGGGCGTGTGTCAGGTGGGCCGGATGAACTTCGGGAAGGACGTGAGCACTCTGAAGTACTTCACCATCTGCGGCCTGCAGGAGGGCTACGAACCCTTCGCCGTCAACATGAACCGCGATCTGACCATGTGGATCAGCAAACGCCTGCCGCAGTTCATCCCCGTCCCGCTCAGCCACGAGCACATCGAGGTCAGAGTGCGACTGTGAACACATGTTTAGGAGCATCTGATCAGCGTATGTGTGTTTGCGCTCAAACTTCTTGCAGCGTTGAGTAATGCATCAGACATAGCCTCTCATTATATCAAACTTTAGACAGTGTGAATAAGAGATTGTGTTGATTATAATGGAGTTATGAACTAAGATGAGTGACAGCATGCAAATGTGATATTGATTTAATACAACAGTTAATTAAACAAGAAGAGTGACTTGCATCGTCTGACCTCAACACTATTGCCTTATTATGTCACACAGAATCTCCATTCAAACACAGCAGGGATTCGTTTATGAATGAACTCGTTTTTAAACGAATCTAGTGAGTCAGTGATTCATTTGAATCAGCCGTTCGAACAAATCTATTAAATGAACGAGTCAGTGATCAAATCAGTGGCTTTCTGCCACCTACTGGTGCTTCTAATTTAATTTATACAATTTAAAAAGCATTTAATATTTCTATATTCAAAATTGTATATTTAAAACATTATAAATGTATGAATTGAAACGACCTCTGAGCCTCATTAAACGTCTGAAAATAGCCATCTAGTACACATTTATTACTTACATACTAGTCAGGCCGGGTCAGAGGTCACACTAGATCAGAGGTCATGCCAGGTCAGAGGTCAGGCCAGGTCACGCCAGGTCAGAGGTCACGCCAGGTCAGAGGTCAGGCCGGGTCAGAGGTCACGCTGGGTCAGAGGCCAGGTCAGAGGTCAGGCCAGGTCACACCAGGCCAGAGGTCAGGCCAGGTCAGAGGTCACGAGGTCAGAGGAGTTCACAGGGTTCTCTGTGTGTTGCAGGTCACGCGGATCGACGGGACGGCGGAGAGCCCGCCATGCCTAAAGGTCACGCAGAGGTCGTTCGGCTCACAGAACAGCAGCACAGACATCATGTTCTATCGTCTCAGCACGCCCATCGAGTGCTCGGAGGCGTTCCTGCGCTCGCCCGGCGCTAGCGGCAGCTTCTTCTCTCCCAAGAGAGATCTGGAGGACTTCGAGACGGTGTCGGACTTCGAGGTTCTGATGAAGACGCCGCACAGTCACGTGAGCTCGAACGGACCGGACCGAGACGAGTTCAACAACCATAAAGATCATAATCAGGAGAAACCCTCCAAAATCAAACAGAGGTCATTACATTTACGCTTATATCTAATTGTGTGTGAGTGTGCGTATGTTTGTGTGTGTGTGTGTGTGTGTATGTGTGTGTGCGTGTGCGTACATTTGTGTGTGTGTGTGTGTGTGCGTACGTTTGTGTGTGAGTACGCGTGCGTGTGTGTGCGCGTGTGTGTGCGTGTACGTACGTTTTTGTGTGTGTGTGTGTGTGCGTACGTTTGTGTGTGTGCGTACGTTTGTGTGTGCGTGTGTGTGTGTGTGTGTGTGTGTGCGTATGCATACGCTTGTGTGTGTGTGTACGCTTGTGTATGTGTGTGTGCGTACGCTTGTATGTGTGTGTGTGCGAATCTGGGGCGGCACTCCGATGTGCGCGATACAGAGAGCTCGAGTTGTGTTTGGGTATCATTGTGAAGGATGTGTTTGTTCAGGTTCATGTTGAAAAGATCGAAGCCTGAAATGAACAGCAGTAACTCCAGCAGTAACGCTCGTCTGTCGGAGGAGGTTTCGGCGGATGAGAGAGACGATTGTGAGAATCTCATACAGACATCAACGGTGAGCGGCACACTATCAGAAGTAGGTTTGGGAATCGAAAATCAATTCCAGAATCGGATACATGTAAAATGTTTATTTCAATTCCAGCCTATCAATTCCTGTGTGCGCATACGTTTTTTTAATGCATTTGTCTGTGAATCATTCATTCAAGAGATTCATAGAAAAACGTCTCGGGTTACTCGCGTAAGGGGAATGAGGGAACGAGACGCCGCGTAGCTATGATGCATTGGGAACGCCCTCTGGGTGTGCCGATTGTCTGAAGCCCGTATAGTATCATGCCAATTCATTGCCGTTCTTACGTCGCCATCTTTATACTGGCGAACGCGCCATCTGCTCCTCGGATTTCTCTGCCGAAAAAGCCTCTGTCGACAGCGTGAGGAGCTCGGCAACAAACGCAGCATCTCGTTCCCTATTCAGAGAACAAGGGTTAACCTAAAAGTAACCTAAAGGTGCGTTCACACCAGACGCGAATGAAGCGGCGTTACACGCAAATGATTTACATGTTAAGTCAATGCAAAGACGCGATAGACAATCCTGCGGCGCTATTCACGCAAATGAAGTGGCGTGAATTACGCGGCGCGAATTGAGCGTTTGGGGCATTTGACGCGCTATTCACGTGAATGAGGCGGTGTGAATTGAGCGTTTGGGGCGTTTGACGTGCTATTCACGTGAATGAGGCGGCGTGAATTGAGCGTTTGGGGCGTTTGATGGGTTATTCGCGTGAATTGAGCGTTTGGGGCGTTTGAAATCTGAACTTTGGCGGATATTCGTGCCGCGTTAACCAATCAGGAGCTTGCTCTAGTAATAACGTGATTACGAGCGGAAGCAGAAAATCCGAAACAACAATGGAGGACAAATGAATGGTGGTTGTATGTGGGTACCCGGAGCTGTACGATACTACTTCGTACTTTTACAAAAACAGGAATAAATTTCGCAAACAAGACTGTAGCTGCCTGCAGAAGCCCCCCCCCATGACGCGAATTCGCGTCTGTTGTGTAGTGAATTTGACACGCGAATGAAGCGTATTTCACGCGCGAATGAAGCGTATTTCACGCGCGAATAAATTTTCACGCGCGAATGAAGCGTATTTCACGCGCGAATGAAGCGTATTTCACGCGCGAATGAAGCGAGTAAACTCACTGACTGACTGGCCTATAAGAGGGGTACGGTAGGCCAATAACGCTGCCACATAGACCTTCAGGGTGGAGTGAGTTAACCCTGCGGAGGAACGGGCCTCAAGATCTCCAGAGCCGTACCAATCAGACCATGAAGCGACACTTCCACTTCAGGGCGTACAGTTTCCTCGTACTCCAGTGAGAGGAGGCGTCTAAAACTCTCTGTAGCGAGAGGAGACCTACTACACTCCGTACACTGGACATTTTGTTAGGAGGCTCACTAGGACCTACCATTACATAACTGCCCCTGTGGCGCTCTGGCGAGGGTAGGTGTCTAAAACTCTCTGTAGTGAGAGGAGGCCTGACGACGCTCGTCGAGACAGCCGAGCTCTTGGAGCGGAGGCCTCAGCACAACGACTCTCGAGATCGAGAGGAGGCTCACTACACTCCGTACACTGGACATACTGTGAGGCCAATCAATAGAGAGCCTTCCCTGAGGCGCGCGCCAGCACATCTAAAAGCTCAGGGTAGGCCGCGCTTCCTGTTTGCTAGGCGGGAAAGCGTTGGCTGAAGCAGGCCTGAAATCCTCGGATTCGGACGCAGCAGTGTACAAAGATGTTTTCTAGCCTGGAAGAAATCTTGTAGCATGCCTCCGGGCTAGAGGATAACAATCATTAAGAGAAGTCCCGTGAATCCGGGTACGCTGGCTCGGGAGAGAAAGGGCGAGAAAGGTCGAGGCCCGTCTCACTCTCTATCGCCTCGAGATCAACATCCGAACCATTTGAGCGCCTTAAACCACATCGCACGTGTGTGAAAAGCCCAAACACAAAGTTCACATGCTATAATGTTATCCAGAATCGTGCGGCTCCATTTTACACACAAACAGCTCTTAATCGAGTCCAGCTTTTATGTATCCGACTGGTTTTTGTTCATGGTATTCAGCAGCAATTAAACGTTTTTACAAAAAGAGATATGTTTGGTATCTAAATGTTTCGAAACGGGGAATCGATAAGAATGTGAATTGATCAAATTGAAACGAGACCCAGCCCTGATCAGAACGTCACGTGACGCTCTTCTGTCTCTGTGTGTCAGTATTATTACTCGGCGAGGATCTTCCCCGGCCAGGAGCCGTCCAGCGTGTGGGTCGGCTGGGTGACCTCTGACTTTCATCAGCACGACCCGGCCTTCGAGCTCAGCACGGTCCGAACGGTCACCGTGACCCTGGGAGACGAGAAGGGCAAAGTTCACGAGAGGTCAGTGATGCTGTTCTGTTCAGTTCACACTGATTACAAATTAATCTCATTATGAAGCCATTCTCCATTATCTAGTCAAACTCTTATATTTAATCAGTGAGTTATAATAATAACACATGTGTGCTGTTACCGGGCAGATTAAAGCAGTATCAATAAAACCAGAGGAACCACAGAAGCTGCGTCTGAAGAGGTGTTTAGATGTATTTACACACGCTTTAATACAAGACATCAATGCATTTAACCTCTAATTATAAATGCATTCATCATCTTCTGATATATCACACACTGATATTTAAATAATAAAAGATACATTGAATGAGAAATTAAAACCGCCAGCAGGTGGCAGCAAGTCACTGTTAATAAGTGAGTCATTGTGATTGAACCGAATCATTTAAACGATTGAATCATTCAGGAACGAATCATTTAAATGATTGAATCATTCAGGAACGAATCATTTAAACGATTGAATCATTCAGGAACGAATCATTTAAACGATTGAATCATTCAGGAACGAATCATTTAAACGATTGAATCATTCAGCAACGAATCATTTAAACGATTGAATCATTCAGGAACGAATCATTTAAACGATTGAATCATTCAGGAACGAATCATTTAAACGATTGAATCATTCAGGAACGAATCATTTAAACGATTGAATCATTCAGCAACCGAATCATTTAAACGATTGAATCATTCAGGAACGAATCATTTAAACGATTGAATCATTCAGGAACATTTAAACGAATCATTCAGGAACGAATAAACGATTGAATCATTCAGGAACGAATCATTTAAACGATTGAATCATTCAGGAACATTTAAACGATTGATCATTCAGGAACGAATTGATTTAATTCGAACGAATCATTTAAACGATTGAATCATTCAGGAACGAATCATTTAAACGATTGAATCATTCAGGAACGAATCATGTTGCTCAGAGAATCATTCAAAACAGTGAATCATTCAGGAACGAATCATATAAACGATTGAATCATTCAGTGTCATTTAGACTGATTTCTGGAGTCGTCATGATATTAACTATATGTTGCTCAAACACAAAACAGTGCCTGTGTTTGAACTGATTTCACATGATATTAACTTGTGCCCCAATTTGTGAGTTTAATACTGAATCATGCAGTGAAAGAACACACTCGCACTAGTCTAGATTTCACCTAACCGTGTTTTGAATGGCTTTTGCATCACACATCGTTAAAACAACAATACGATATAATCGCACACCTGTAGGTTGTACAGTACAGTATGTGTGTGTCTGGCAGCATCAAGCGCAGTAACTGCTACATGGTTTGGGGCGGCGAGTGCATCAATCCCGGTCAGGGCCGCAGTAATAACGGGCTGGAGATCGGCTGTTTGGTGGATGCTGCCAACGGCCTCCTCACCTTCACCTCCAACGGAAAAGAGCTCAGCACCTTCTACCAGGTACGGTTGATTCCTCCGAGCCGCCGGTGCTGAGGGACTGGGACCAGAGCTGGAACTCACTGTAGTCAGTGACGTAATCCATTGCACTGATTACGTTACATTTATTTAGTTTTTGCATTGATCTAAATAGGATAAGCATGTACCATATTGATATAAAAATACAAAGAGTTAGAAAATATGATCCATTTGTTGTTATCAACAACATGTAGTGCATTCAACAATTATATTACGTCATGGTTTGTGAAGGAACTACTATGAGTTTAATTAAAAGATAATATGTGACCCTGGAGCACAAAACCAGTCATAAAGGTCAATATTTTTAAATTGAGATTTATGCATAAATATGCATTGATGTATGGATCGGACAATATTTGTAAATCTGGAATCTGAGGGTGCAAAAAAATCTAAATATTGAGAAAATCATCTTTAAAGTTGTTTAAATGAAGTTCTTAGCAATTCATATTAATAATCAATAATTATGTTTTGATATATTTATGGTAGGTAATATCTTCATGGAACATGATCTTAATATCTAATGATTTTTGGCATGAAATAAAAATGATAATTTTGACCCATACAATGTATTGTTGGTCTATTGCTACAAATATAGCTGTGCTGCTTATGACTGCTTCTGTGCTCCAGGGACACATTTAATTTAATTATAAATTTTTTTATTTTTGAATGAATCAAAATAAAAAACAAAATATTGTATTTGTTCACCTGCATGTCATGTAACTGTAACGAATGTCAGTGAACATGCTAATTAGATGCTTAAGCATTAAAATATTGATTTAAAATCTCGGGTACTTTAAATATAAATATATTAGGTGAAAGAGAAAAAGTGCACTTTAATGTGTTAAGACAAACACCTTCCAAAGAAATACATGATAAAACAGCTGATAATAGAAATAAAAATGAACGTGTTTATCAGTCGTTGATGCAATGTTGAACCCTGAAATGATTTTTGTGAATCAGTCTAATGACTGACCTCCGAAGACTTTCTGAGTTTATATAAGCTGTAGGATATTACAGAAAGATGAAAAAGAGGAATTAGGGAGAACCAATAAATTATTGATATTGTGTAAATAATATGTAATCATGCAATCCATTTAGAAACTGATTAAGTAATCCAGATTACATGTGATCAGTTATTACCCAGCTCTGACTAGAACTAACTAGCAGCCTAACTGTGTCTGCAGGTGGAGCCCAGCACTAAACTGTTCCCTGCAGTGTTTGCACAGGCAACCAGTCCAAACATCTTCCAGTTCGAACTGGGACGCATCAAGGTGAGCTCATACACGCGCGCACACACACACACACACACACATACACACACACACGCACGCACACACACATACACTCGCACGCATTCACTCTCTCACACACGCACACACTCACTCTCTCTCTCTCACACACACACTCGCACGCAAACACACACACACACGCACACACACACACACATGCACACACACACACACGCATTCACTCTCTCACACACGCACACACTCACTCTCTCACACACACACACACTCGCACACACGCACGCAAACACACACACACACACACACGCATTCACTCTCTCACACACGTACACACTCACTCTCTCTCTCACAGACACACACACACTCGCACACACACTCTACACACACACACACACGCATACAAAGGATGCTGAGGCTATTTTTATTTTCGCTCTGGGTGCACAAAGAGGACGGGTGTAAGTTTA
>CM049883.1:345000-355000 GCA_027474115.1 Schizopygopsis malacanthus
ATTTGGGAAAAAAACACTGATTCGCAAAAAAACCAGAAATGAATCACTCAATCTTGGCTAGTGCGGTGGAGGTAGATTGACAGTTTTACCCGCCATTGAATCACACATTTGGCGCGTGGTCGGGTGTTAATTCAGTTGTTGCTATTTATATATATATATGATATATAAACTCATATTACACACGTTTAGCTTTGAATAAAGCACATAATCATCTAGTGTCATTAGTATTTTCTTCCAAAAAGCCTATTTCTGCGATGTCAAGGCTAGTTAGGACAAAAACTCAGAATAACATGGAAAATATAGCGTGTAGTTAGGACACGGTGTCACAGTATTCAGTTCCCATACAATGCATTGTTGGCTATTGCTAGAAATGCTGCAGGGTCTCTTATATGCTCTCGCCGAGCTGATCTCTGCTTCTGTCTGAAGGCACCTTGCAGCAGCTGATCTCGGAGACGATGGTGCGCTGGGCTCAGGAGTCGGTCATCGAGGATCCCGAGCTGGTGCGGGCCATGTTCGTGTTGCTCCACCGGCAGTACGACGGCATCGGCGGCCAGGTGCGCGCGCTGCCCAAGACCTACACCATCAACGGCGTCTCGGTGGAGGACACCATCAGCCTGCTGGCGTCTCTGGGTCAGATCCGCTCTCTGCTCAGCGTCAGAATGGGCCGCGAGGAGGAGAAGCTGATGATCCACGGGCTCAGGTGAGTCAGAGAAAATCTCTTTACAGAGCATGTGACGCTTCTACATCGTATGGATGAGTGGTGGTGACTATGACAGGAATGTACAGTAAAAATCATGCTGTTAGTCATAAACCACACGTAATTAATGAACACTATTAACTGTGTTGAGATTAAACGCAGCAGTCTGAAACATGGTGAACGCTGTTAAATGGCTGTAATGAATGATGTGTGTGCTAATAATAATGTTAAATAATAAACAATATATATATATATATGTGACCCTGGAGCACAAAACCAGTCATAAGATTTATGCATCATACATAAATAATATTTCCATTGATGTATGGTTTGGACAATATTTGAAAATCTGGAATCTGAGGGTGCAAAAAAATCTAAATATTGAGAAAATCATCTTTAAATGAAGTTCTTAGCAATGCATATTAATAATCAATAATTAAGTTTTGATATATTTACGGTAGGTTATATCTTTATGGAACGTGATCTTAATATCTAATGTTTTTTGGCATAACAGACAGCTTATGACTGCGTCTGTGCTCCAGAGACACTTATTTGATAAATAAACAATTAAATGTCATTATTACATAATACAAAAATAGTTTCACGTTCATAAGTCGAGAAAAATAGAAAATTTTCTGAAGGTTACAAATCAAAATCACCATTTTTCCTCCAGTTCTTTATAATAATTACTGTAATAATAATAATCACAATATAGCTATTTTATCTTTGATATTATAAATCAGAACAGATGCAAAAAATAATACAAATAATGCATTGCTTTTTTAATTTTACATCTAAACAAAAGCATTCAAGTTAGAAAAACAAATAATCAAATGTAGAAATCACTTTAGTGTGTTTATTGCAAAATAAACTGATTATTAAACAATAATCAGTTCAATCAAGAGCAGTGAATAATCCCCTCTTTTATTGTTAGATGAATATTAATGCGACAGACGGTCTGTATATATTAAGATTACTGTACAGCACGGATCTAATATAATGTTACACATCTGATATTTTCCCCAAACGTTCACTTAAGACACGACAGATTACGCTTGCGTGAAAACTGAAATACTGTAATTCTGTGAATATGAGTGTATTTATGCGGAGGTCAATCGGTGCGAGAAGCGATAAAGATCATTTGAGATGTTTAATTACTATTTGGATCGCTAGACGAGGACTTAATGAACTCATTTTATGTGAAAACCTCAAGTTTTTTTTTGCATGTAGCTCAAAATGATCCCGAGCGCGTTCACACTCATTTCACCAGCACGGTGCAATATTTATTAAAAGTATGTAAAAAGCATTCACAGTTTACAGCAGTGGAGGGTTTAGGCTCTGGTGTTTAGTGTGTGTGACCTCTGACCTGTCCGCAGTGACATCATGAATAACAAGGTGTTCTACCAGCATCCGAACCTGATGAGAGCGCTCGGCATGCACGAGACCGTCATGGAGGTGATGGTGAACGTCTTGGGTGGAGGAGAGTCCAAGGTGATTAAACATACCATTATCACATCTAATATATATATATATACACTATATTGCCAAAAGTATTGGCACCCCTTCCTAATGACCAGGCTTGACTGCTTTAGTAATTTTCATGAGTGCAAATCTTAATGTTTAAGCATATAATGATATTCTAGGGAATTGAATAGTTTGGAAGAGCCTTTTTCTCTTCTAAAGAAGTCCATATAATGAATGTACAAGTCATTGGTGTTTGGTGATGAGTTTCTGGCTCATTTAAAGTCACACCAAAGTGTTTTTTACAGTTTAATATGTTATGTTACCATTGCACAATTAAACTTATATGATATTTTATTTGTGCAGGTCTTAAAAAAAACGTCTTAAGTCTAACATTTGAGCTCAAAAATACTGAGATTATAATAACTTAAGGGAGCTGTTTTGGTTAATTTATGAAGTTGAAATAGTTACTAAGAACTTTGTAGCAACGCTTAAATGAGCACTCGTTAAGGGGATACTTAATGACAGCCTTAAGTTGACCTTTAGGAGTTTTCTAAAGGTCCCCTTAAAGCAGGGGTCACCAAACTCAGTCCTGGGGGGCCGGTGTCCTGCAGAGCTTAGCTCCAAGCCTAATTAAACACACCTGAAGCAGCTAATCAAGCTCTTACTAGGCATACTAGAAGCTTCCATGCAGGTGTGTTGAGGCAAGTTGGAGGTAAACTCTGCAGGACACCGGCTCTCCAGAACCGAGTTTGGACCGCCCTGCTTTTAAAGGGTTCCTTTAACTTCATAACTAAGTGTTTCTTAGCTTAAGGGCTTTCATGCAAGCGGGCCCCGGGCCCCCAAGCAGAGCAAAGTGTGACTGAACGAATGTCTTGGTCTTCAGGAAATCACCTTTCCTAAGATGGTAGCCAACTGCTGTCGGTTCCTGTGCTACTTCTGCCGGATCAGCCGTCAGAACCAGAAGGCCATGTTTGATCACCTGAGCTACCTGCTGGAGAACAGCAGCGTGGGCCTCGGTAAGACGTCTGGAGATCTCCAGAGAGAGGTGTTCGTGTTAGCGTCCGCTAATCATGTGTGTGTGTGCTCTGTAGCATCTCCGTCCATGCGAGGGTCCACTCCGCTGGATGTGGCTGCCGCGTCTGTGATGGATAATAATGAACTGGCTCTGGCGCTGAGAGAACCGGACCTCGAGAAGGTGCTCTCTCTCTCTCTCTCTCTCTCTCTCTCTCTCTCTCTCTCTCTCTCTCTCTCTCTCTCTCTCTCTCTCTCTCTCTCTCTCTCTCTCTCTCTCTCACTCTCTCTCACTCTCTCACTCTGACTCTGACTGACTCACACTCACACTCTCTCTCTCACACTCACACTCACACTCACACTCACACACTCACACACACACACACACACACACACACACACACACACACACACACTCTCTCTCTCACTCCTCAGTCTCCTTCAACAATTTGGGATGCCCAAAAAGAGGGCTACACGGCTGGCAAAGTACTGTGTTTTGTATTTATTATATGCTGGAGTTAAATCAATTGTTCAAATGTGTGTGTGTGTGTGTGTGTGTGTGTGTGTGTGTCTCTCTGTGTGTGTGTGTGCGTGTGCGTGTGCGTGCGTGCGTGCGTGCGTGCGCGTGTGTGTGTCAGGTGGTGCAGTATCTGGCGGGCTGTGGTCTCCAGAGCTGTGTGATGCTGATGTCTAAAGGTTATCCTGACATCGGCTGGAACCCGGTGGAGGGAGAGCGCTATCTGGACTTCCTCCGGTTCGCCGTCTTCTGTAACGGTAGGTGTTCTTTTTTTATATCTATACCCCTTTTTTCCCAAACAAATACTGAAGAAAATGAACACATTCCAAAGAACAACATATTCACATAACAGACATAGACATACAACTTGTACGGCATTCATGAGTGTTTAGATTTTGGTCAGATTTGAAGAGTTACATATCCAACACAGTCAAACAAAAATGATATAAGAGTGCTTTTGTCCTCTTTTTGGGCCTTCAAACTCATATGTGTGAATATTGTTTTAAAGTTACACTCAAGATTCAACCCCATTATTGCATATATGTGTCCCTGCAGCACAAACGCAGTCATAAGCAGCACAGCTATATTTGTAACATAACCAACAATACACTGTTAGTCAAAATTATAAATTTTTCTGATCAAAAATCATTAGTTTAAGATCATGTTCCATGAAGATATTACCTACCGTAAATATATCAAAACTTAATTTCTGATTAGTAATATGCATTGCTAAGAACTTCATTTGAACAACTTTAAAGATGATTTTCTCAATATTTATATTTTTTTGATTTCCAGTTTACAAATATTGTCCTATCATAACAAACCATACATCAATGGAAATATTATTTATTCCGCTTTCAATGGTTCTCAATTTCACAAAATGGACCCTTAAGACTTGGTCCAGGGTCACATTTATCTCTCTATTCATCTCTCTGTTCTCCTGGAGATGATGTATTGTGGGTGAATGGTTGTTTTGGTGTGTCTCAGGTGAGAGTGTGGAGGAGAACGCTAACGTGGTGGTGCGGCTCCTGATTCGCCGGCCTGAGTGTTTTGGCCCCGCCCTGCGCGGAGAAGGCGGGAACGGGTTGCTGGCGGCGATGGAGGAGGCCATAAAGATCTCAGAAGATCCCGGCAGAGACGGACCATCACCCACCACAGAGGAGAGCAGGACACTGTACGCAATAAACACTAAATCATGAGCCTCATTTCAGCGTCCAGGTCACATGATACACCTTTAAAGGGGTCATCGGATGCAAAATTCACTTTTTAAGTTCTTTGAACTTTAGTGTGTGTAGTGTGTGTACACATCCATCCTAAAATGATAAAAATCCACATAGTCGTGTTTTAAAAAAAAATCAGGCTGTTTGGAGATTCCTGTCAGAATGAGGTAGTTCTACACAAGCCCCTCCCACGATTGACAGCTCGGTCTTACCTTAGCTCCGCCCCCCTGAGTGAGCTGTCATTCGTCCACTATTGAGTCGACTCCGGTGCGGGAGAAGACAAGACGTCTCAGATTAAGCGCTTGAAGTGTTTAGTCGTTGGATGTTATAATAAATAACACAGTCGTCAGTTACTCCTGACATCTGAGCCGCTGAAGACGCAGAGGATTAATGTTACTTTCGTTTTCTAGGGGTTGCTAGGATGTCTGTGTTGTTTCTAGGGGGTTGCTAAGGGTGTCTGTGTTGTTTCTAGGGATTGCTAAGGATGTCTGTGTTGTTTCTAGGGGTTGCTAGAATGTCTTTGTTGTTTCTAGGGGTTGCTAAGGATGTCTGTGTTGTTTCTAGGGGTTGCTAAGGGTGTCTGTGTTGTTTCTAGGGTTGCTAATGGTGTCTGTGTTGTTTCTAGGGGTTGCTAAGGGTGTCTGTGTTGTTTCTAGGGGTTGCTAATTGTGTCTGTGTTGTTTCTAGGGGTTGCTAAGGATGTCTGTGTTGTTTCTAGGGGTTGCTAAGGATGTCTGTGTTGTTTCTAGGGGTTGCTACTGTGTAAATGTTTCTAGAAATTGCTAAATGTCTGTCTAGGAAACAACAGGTTGCTAAGGGTGTCTGTGTTGTTTCTAGGGGTTGCTAAGGATGTCTGTGTTGTTTCTAGGGGTTGCTAAGGGTGCCACCTTTATTGTATGCTAAGCATGTCTGTGTTCTAGGGGTTGCTAAGGGTGTCTGTGTTGTTTCTATCACATACAGTATGATTCTCTCCTTGTCTGTGTATCTTCTGTGTTATCTTCTAGTTTACTGTGTTGTTTTAAAGCATTTGCTAAGGCATCTGTGTTGTTTCTCTAAGATCTGTGTTGGCTAATATTTCTATTGCTAGGCATATCTCCTGAGGTGGTTGCTAGGGTCACAGATTGCTCAGTACAGGAAATACTAGGACAGGCGCTTGGCTGTAGATGTCATTTGTGTTTGATCTCGAGCTGCTCGTTATTTAGGTAAAAAATTTGGTACAGTTATTATTCAGCTATAATGTAATAAATTAATGTCATAGTAAATGGGAGTTTCCACGTGGAATGATTAAAACTGTGCACAGTACAAATGAGTGACAGGGTCCGAATATCCCATAATGATGTGCGATGAAGCGACGCTCTCTGTTGGGTTATACATGTTTGTATTATTTGTGATGAATTTCATTCAGAAAGATGATAATGTGTCGTTCATGATCAGGGCTGTTTATCAGCGCGCTCAATGACCATCAAACACTGTTGATGATGCTCTGTGTGTCTTTAGTAACGACATCATGGAGGAAGAGGAAGACGACACCATTCACATGGGCAACGCCATCATGACCTTCTACGCCGCGCTGATCGATCTGTTGGGCCGCTGCGCTCCAGAGATGCACGTGAGTGTGTCATAACGACTGGCAACATAAGATCCCATGTACATTAGGCTTGATGTCGATCAGGTTCCTCTCGTGACGTGATCTATGTGTTCTGGTGGTTCTCCTCCGTCAGCTGATCCACGCCGGGAAGGGAGAGGCCATCCGTATCCGAGCCATCCTGCGCTCGCTCATCCCCATCGAGGATCTGGTGGGAGTGATCAGCATCCCGTTCCTGATGCCCACGCTGGCCAAAGGTCTGACCGCTCTTCACTACAGCACTCACGTCAAGAGAAGCGTCCGGGTTCCTCTTGTGCTGCATCTTGACATTGCGTGAAACAAGAACAATAAATTACATTTACAGTAACGCACAGACTGATATACATCATCAGCAGATTTGTGTATTTATTTTGATGTGTAGCAATTTCCACTATGCACATCACATCAGCTGTTAATGTTTGTAATATCTTCATGTTCATCTTCATGATAATTGAATTGAATCAAATCGTTAACTTGATAATCGTAATTGAATCGAATCATTGTCATGATAATCGCAATCGAATTGAATCAAATCGTTGTCATATAATCGTAATTGAATCAAATCGTTAACTTGATAAACACAATTGAAATTGAATCGAATCGGTGATGGCTTGATAACCGCAAACAAATTTAATCGAATCATTGACATTGATAATCGGGATATTTAATTGAATCAAAACATTGACTTGATAATCGTAATTTAATTGAATCATTGACTTGGTGATCACAATTGAATTGAGTTGAATCGTTGACATGATAATCGCAGCTTAATTGAATCGAATCGGGGACTTGATAATCGTAATTAAATCGAACCGTTGGCATGATAATCGTAATTGAATTTAATCGAATCGTTGACTTAATAATCGTAATTGAACTGAATCGTGAAACCAGTGCCGATTCACACCCTTATTTGCTATATAGTGTACTATGTATGTTTGTGTGTTCAGACGGTTCTGTGATCGAGCCGGACATGTCAGCGGGATTCTGTCCTGATCACAAAGCGGCCATGGTTCTGTTCCTGGACCGGGTTTACGGCATCGAGGACCAGAACTTCCTCCTGCACCTGCTGGAAGTGGGCTTTCTTCCTGACCTCAGAGCCGCCGCCTCATTGGACACGGTGAGTCACGTGACACCGATCTCGTGCCGATCTTTGACCTTTCCCCCTCATCCCGTGTGACCTTTGACCTCCAGGTGGCTCTGAGCGCGACAGACATGGCGCTGGCTCTGAACCGGTACCTGTGCACGGCGGTGCTGCCGCTGCTCACTAAATGCGCTCCTCTGTTCGCCGGGACGGAGCCGTTCGCGTCGCTCATCGACTCGCTGCTGCACACCGTCTACAGACTGTCCAAAGGCTGCTGTCTCACCAAAGCACAGAGAGACGCCATCGAGGAGTGTCTGCTGGCCATGTGCGGGTGAGGACTCGTTAGTGTCAGCCAGTGTGGGGTGTAATTAGTTACAGTAATTTACTGTAACAGTACAGTACGGGATTAATTACAGTCACTGAACTTAACACTGTGTAGAGTGATTTAACATCAACATTTAAAATTCTCACGTTAAATACTTCGGTGAGTAATTAATAACATCGTTAACACTGTCCAGTTCTCACTATTAACTAGATATTAGCATGAATATTACTCTTATATTGGCTGTTTATTATTACGTAAAAAGCACATGTTATTGTCTTATTCTAAATCCTTAATCTATTCTTACTAAGTATTAATTAGGAGTATATTGAGGCATAGTTAATAGTGAGAACTGACCAGAATAATTAATAAAGTTACTGAAAGAATTAAAATAAGTGTTTCATGTCTATCCTCGTATCATTAACTCGTCGAGGTTGAATTTAATTAGTTATTGGAGAGAGTAATTTGTACAGTAGTCTAATTAAATCACTGTTGAAGATGTAATTAGTAATTAATTAGAGTAACTGGTGTCAGCCTAGATCACCCTTTTCACAATAACACATTTATCTGTGGTGTGACGAACTCAGAACACATATTTAATGTTGACTGTACACTGAGTTTAATTATAAAATGCATATTTAAGCGTAACATTTCAAGCGTGCATCATGTGACTCGGTGTGTTTTGCAGTAAGCTGCGTCCCTCGATGATGCAGCATCTGCTGAGGCGTCTGGTGTTTGACGTTCCGGTGCTCAACGAACACACGAAGATGCCTCTGAAGGTGAGACGCGTGCGATCTCTCGTTCACATCATGCGCTTTAGCAACTGAGCCAACTCATTACCGGAGAAAGCTGCTCAATGACGGTTGAATTAATGCTAAATGACGTTGTGACATCATCACGTAATCACGACAGGGTCACGGCACCAAAAAAATAAATATATATATATAAGTTAATTTAGATTTGTTTGTAAAATAATATAATATTAAAATGTTAATAACTCTTTAAAAACATTAAATTGTACACGATTACAATTTAGTGTAATTAGCTAGTAAAACTACACATTGTGAACGGTTATAGTTTTAAGCAGTGTATTAGTAGTTAGTTAGTGTGCTACACTTTAAGAAAAGTCTGTAAAATAGGACACAATATACTGTTAATATCAAAATTAATATGAATACCCCCGCTTGTATGTAAAGCGCTTTGAGTGCCTAGAAAAGCGCTATATAAATGTGATTTAATTATTAATTATTATTATTAAAATAACTAGTACCTTTTACATTTTTTTCAGTAACACTTATTCACTATTGACTACAACTTTTCCCTTGATAAATTCCTGTTAATAAGTTAGTGTGTGTAGTTTAGGTATTGGGATGTAGAATAAGGTTAATATGTGCTTATTACTACTAATAAATGCTAATATTCTAGTAATATGAAAGCTGAGAAGACTCTAAAATAAAGTGTTGTTTATTTTTCTTACACTGTAGTAACTGATCAACAACCACGAGTACAAGCTACTAACAAAGTGTGTCATGAACAATTATTACTAAATATTGTATTATTATTATTATTAAATAATTGCAATTAGCAGGTAATTTAATTCACGTGATGTGTGTGTGTACTACTAAGCATCTTTGGTTTTCTCTGTTTGTGTAATTTAAATCTTTTTATAATTTGGGTCACTTATCAAAATTTGCAAATAAATATAAAAATAGCTAAATTTGTGGGAAAAGGTTGCTAGGGTCGTCTGAAAAGCTACAATATTGCTATGTTGGTAACACTGAACTGAGGTCTGGTGGGCGTGTCCTCCCGCAGCTCCTGACCAATCACTACGAGCGCTGCTGGAAGTACTACTGTCTGTCCGGAGGATGGGGCAGCTTCGGCGCCGCCTCAGACGAGGAGCTGCATCTGTCCAGAAAGCTCTTCTGGGGAATCTTCGACGCTCTGGCCAGAAAGGTACAGCAGACGCTCTGTAAGTGAAGCTCATTGTGTGCTGGATCTGAGGTGTGTGTGTGTGTGTTTGCAGAAATATGAGGTGGAGTTGTTCAAGCTGGCGCTGCCGTGTCT
>CM049883.1:372500-392500 GCA_027474115.1 Schizopygopsis malacanthus
TTGTTGTAGTAAACTGGAGGAGGACCATCTCTACATGGCTTACGCTGATATCATGGCCAAGGTGAGACTCGTTTACAAGCCTTACTGTGAGAGATGCTCAGATTAATCCCGTGCTGTTTCTATGAACACTCACAGAGCTGTCATGATGAAGAGGAGGATGAAGAGGAGGTCAAGAGCTTCGAGGTTGGTGATCCTCTTAAATGCATTCATACACCTTGAGCTGGATTTGCATGTGAATTCACTTGTTACGGTGGACTTAACCTGCTACCGGTCTGGTTTCCACTGGTTTTAGAGGGACTTTGAGACCTACAAACCACCTTAGGCTGGGTACGATGTTGACTTTCATCTGAACTGGTTTTACAGAATCGCTTTTAACATCAGCTCTCAAGCACATTATATACGGCATCATAAATCTGAATCCAGCTGAAACCACCTTAGACTCCAAACTGGTATTAGACTTGTTCTTCACCTCATTACAGCTGGTCATCAGTTCATCAGAACTGGTTTAGGAGCATGGTCAGGTGGAATAATAGCTGGTGTGGAACCAGTCTAAGGTGGTGTCAGCTGGTCTTAGTTAGTTTAAACAGATCTGACAAATCGGTGGATTTAACCAGTTGAGGTTCAACGGTTTATGTATTAATCATCGGACCGCTTTATGTTGTTTCAGTGCCGTTGTGTGATTTACCTTTTAAAAACATTAAGTCCTGAGATTAAGCTTTGTGTCTTGACTAGTCATCCGCATGGCTAACATTTAATCAAAAGTAGGTCATTACACTTAACTCAAATGGTGATATGGACTAATATTGTAAATATTAAGCTGCAGAAGTCTATGTAAATATGAATCCTGCATGTCTCTGAATGGTTTTGTTTACTACACACACACACTGACTCGCGTGTAGTCCTATACAATAAAATAAATATAATACTAATTATAATAATTACAATTATATACAATGAAGAATGTCAAAAGAGCAAATGGATAGAACGAATGAACGTTTGACTGCGATGCCATCCTCTCGAGTAGAAATAAATGACAGATATCGTTCGCTTTGATTGGACCTCCTCTGGATGGACACGGTATGTGTTGGAGGAGATTGTGCAGCCGCTTTGGGACTGAACACACAATGACCATTGGTGATGCGTTCAGTGTTGTGACGCTCGTCCGTCTCTCCTGCAGGAGAAAGAGATGGAGAAGCAGAAGCTGCTGTATCAGCAGGCCCGGCTGCACGACCGCGGCGCGGCTGAGATGGTGCTGCAGACCATCAGCGCCAGCAAAGGTCAGAAAACACAGAAACCCTGAGCTGCAGGTGTACCGTGAGCATGCACTAATGAGAGAGAGTGTGTTTGTGCAGGAGAGATGGGGCCGATGGTGGCCTCCACGCTGAAGCTGGGCATCGCTATCCTCAACGGAGGGAACTCAACCGTCCAGCAGGTGACTCACTCACACTCACACACACACACACGCACACACTCAGACTCACACTCACACACACACACACACACACACACACACACACACACACACACACACACACACACACACACACACACACACACACACACACACTCACACACACACACACACACACACACACACACACACACACACACGCACACACGCACACACTCACTCAGACTCACACACACACACACACACACACACACACACACACACACACACACTCAGACTCACACACACACACACACACACACACACACACACACACTCACTCAGACTCACACACACACACACACACACACACACACGCACACACGCACATACACACACACACACACACACTCTCACACACTCACTCAGACTCACACTCACACACACACACACACACACACACACACACACACACACACACACTCACTCACTCACTCACTCACTCACACAGACACACACAGACACACACTCACTCAAACACACACACTCTCACTCGCACACACACACACACACACACACACACACACACACACACACACACACACACACACACTACAACATACATTACATTTTCATGTTTTTCTGTTATGACAAAAATCATTAGATATTAAGATCATGTTCCATGAAGATATTTCCTACCGTAAATATATAAAAACTTAATTATTGATTATTAATATGCATTGCTAAGAACTTCATTTGAACAACTTTAAAGATGATTTTCTCAATATTTCGATTTTTTTTGCACCCTCAGATTCCAGATTTACAAATATTGTCCAAACCATACATCAATGGAAAGATTATTTATGTATGATGTATACATCTCAATAATAAAAAAAGACCCTTATGAATGGTTTTGTGCTCCAGGGTCACAGATATGAGTATGTGGACTGGAATCATGGTTCTGTGCTGCGCTTTGACACGTTTGTGTGTTTTGTGGTCCACCTGCAGAAGATGCTCGGACTACCTGAAGGACAAACGCGACGTGGGCTTTTTCCAGAGTCTGGCTGGACTGATGCAGTCGTGCAGGTAAATCAACTTCCTGTGCGTGCGTGCGTGTGTGTGTGCATGCGTGATTACAGTGATTATAGTGAATGATGTCTCTGCTCCAGTGTTCTGGATCTCAACGCCTTCGAGAGGCAGAATAAAGCTGAAGGTCTTGGGATGGTGACGGAGGAAGGATCAGGTATGATTTATATTCTGAAACAGCTGATATATAATCAATAACTACGATTTAGAGCTTGATCTGTGTAACTCTGTCACGTGATAGAGCGGTTAATTTTATCAAGGCATGAAATCATTGTTTCCATTCCACTCCATTTCTGTCTTAATTGAGTTGAGTTATTGATTTAAAACTACAGTAGTGCTATTTTTGTGCTGAGCAATCCCAGAGTCCATTCTGAAGGTGTCTTTGTCCGATTATTTTCTGTTACGTCTGTGTTCGTTTGAGTGTATGATGATGATGATGATGAATGCTTGATATGGTCTTCAGACGTTTTCAGCAGAAAGACTTGAATCCTGATGATTCTTTCACAAAGGTGCGATGAGAATAAGAGCACTCAATAGTGTGCGTAAGACACGAACCCTACCCTAACATGTGCTGTCTGTCTCTATCATGTCTGTCTTTCCAGTGATTCCTTCGCCAGTTATTCTCAAAGCTCATTTCATTCGAGTCTCAGAGATGATTTCTTTATGTTTGCTGTGTTGTAACATGACTTTTAAAGGACTAGTTCACCCAGAAATGAACGCTCTGTCATCATTTACCAGTTTCATCCGTCGGTGGAGCATTAAATCTTCATTCATTCTGGGCTGAAAACTACAGTCTTAGAATAAAACTACAGCTAAGCTAGTAGCTAGCATTTCATATATACCTAAATTAATTAAATATCAAATTAAAGCTCGTTTGGAAATGACAATATATATATATATTAGTGCTGTCAAATGATTAATCGCGTCCAAAATTAAACGTTTTATTTACATAATATATGCATGTGTAATATATATAAATACAATTTGGAAATATTTACATGCATATATATTAATATTTTATATTATATATATTTTTTTTTACATGCATGTGTATGTATTTTCATATACATAATAAATAAACACAGCACACATAAATATTATGTAAATAAACTTTTATTTTGGATGTGATTAATCTTTTGACAGCAATAATATTTATATTTTCACGCAATGTCTATTTCACTTTGTTTAGATATTAAAGAGTAATATTTTTGTTATGAGAATAATATTTATGATAAATATTTTATCTTAGAATGTATTTTGAGGAATTATTATTTTAGAGACATTCATTATTTTAGAAGAATATTTGTAAGCATTGTTTTATATTTAATATTTTAGACGGCTATAGTTGATATTTTCGATGTTGATGGAGCTATTAGTGAATGAAATGAAATATATTTTACTGTCCCTGGTATGAGACTCAACCATTTCAGCATCACCTAGAAATATTAAAAATACATAATAAACATATACACCATCACAAATATTAATTTAAAGTTGACCACATCTCTCAGGCTCCAAAGCACAAAACACCTCATAAATATACTTTAGCGCTATATTCCAAGTCTTATGATGCTTTACTGTGTTTAGGTGGTTATTATATTGAGCTTTATTGTAAAAGAGCATCGTGTGAATCGTCTACATGCAGGTTTGAGTAAACGATGACAGACGGTTCATGTTTGTTTGCACTGTTCCTTTAAACTTTTCTTCTCTTGATTGTTTCTTTCTCTCTAAACAGTTCTGCACTTTTTTCACTCGGGTTTGGATTCAATCGGCATCATTTCTGCTAAAGTCAGCCTCGCTTTCATCAAAGCTTCCGGTTGCAGTAACAGTACCGTTTCGGTAGAATATGAAATCTGATTGGTCCACGTAGCTGTCCGTCAAACATCAGCTGTGTTCTGATTGGCTGATGAAAGGTTGACTCTGTTGTGATTGTTCAGAATGGTGCTGATTGAATCCAAATCAACAGCGACTGACCTTGTGACCTGTATGACCTTTTTTCTTTCCTCTTTTTTTCGGTTCCGTCTTCCCCCTTTATCAGTCATCACTCATGAGCGTGGTGGTAATTATGCCTTCTGCCATTTTGCTGTGTGGTTAGCCCTGAGCCCAACACCTTCCCTCTGCCCTGCGCTTCCTGTCACATGACCCTGCTAGAGCAGTAGCCAATCACGCGCCGTCTTCGCTCTCCTCTCAGGACTTGCTCAGCTTCTGTTCTAAATGTAAGAACAGGGACGCTGTTTCCATTTAATCGAGTTGACCGATATTTTCAAGAGACCGATAATCAGTTCGACCAATATTTTCAAGAGACCGATAATCGGTTTGACCGATATTTTCAAGAGACCGATAATTGGTTTGACCGATATTTTCAAGAGACCGATAATCGGTTCGACCGATATTTTCAAGAGACCGATAATCGGTTTGACCGATATTTTCAAGAGACCGATAATCGGTTCGACCAATATTTTCAAGAGGCCGATAATGGATTTGACCGATATTTTCAAGAGACCGATAATCGGTTCAACTGATATTTTCAAGAGGCCGATAATCGGTTCGACCGATATTTTCAAGAGACAGATAATGGATTTGACCGATATTTTCAAGAGACCGATAATCGGTACGACCGATATTTTCGAGAGACAGATAATCGATTCGGCCGATATTTTCAAAAGACCGATAATTGGTTTGACCGATATTTTCAAGAGACCGATAATCGGTTCGACCAATATTTTCAAGAGACCGATAATCAGTTAGGCCGATATTTTCAAGAGACCGATAATCGGTTCGACCGATATTTTCAAGAGACCGATAATCGGTTCGACCGATATTTTCAAGAGACCGATAATCGGTTTGACCGATATTTTCAAGAGATCGATAATCGGCTCGACCGATATTTTCAAGAGACCGCTAATCGGTTCGACCGATATTTTCAAGAGACCGATAATCTGACCGATATTTTCAAGAGACCGATAATCGGTTCGACCGATATTTTCAAGAGACCGATAATCTGTTTGACCTATATTTTCAAGAGCCCGATAATCGGTTCGGCCGATATTTTCAAGAGACCGATAATCGGGTCGGCTGATATTTTCAAGAGACCGATAATCGGTTCGACCGATATTTTCAAGAGACTGATAATCGGTTCGGCCGATTTTTTTAAGAGACCGATAATTGGTTCGACCGATATTTTCAAGAGACCGATAATCTGTTCCACCGATATTTTCAAGAGACCGATAATCGGTTTGACCGATATTTGCAAGAGACCGATAATCTGTTTGACCGATTTTTTCAAGAGACCGATAATCTGTTCCACCGATATTTTCAAGAGACCGATAATCGGTTTGACCGATATTTGCAAGAGACCGATAATCTGTTTGACCGATTTTTTTAAGAGACCGATAATTGGTTCGACCGATTTTTTTTAAGAGACCGATAATTGGTTCGACCGATATTTTCAAGAGACTGATAATCGGTTAGGCCAATATTTTCAAGAGACCGATAATCGGTTCGACCGATTTTTTTAAGAGACCAATAATTGGTTCGACCGATATTTTCAAGAGACTGATAATCGGTTAGGCCAATATTTTCAAGAGACCGATAATCGGTTCGACCGATATTTTCAAGAGACCGATAATCAGTTTGACCGATATTTTCAAGAGACCGATAATCTGTTCGACTGATATTTTCAAGAGACCGATAATCGGTTCGACTGATATTTTCAAGAGACCGATAATCGGTTCGACTGATATTTTCAAGAGACCGATAATCTGTTCGACCGATATTTTCAAGAGACCGATAATCAGTTTGACCGATATTTTCAAGAGACCGATAATCGGTTCGACCGATATTTTTACCCACGTTCACCGATAACATGAAACCGATGCAAAGTAAGTTCATATTTAAGGGAGTTTCTTAAACTATGGCCACACTTGACCCTGAATCCTCGTTCATTCTGTGGTGGGAATAATACGACCGACACCTTTGCTTTGTTAGCTCTAATTTAGCTACTAGCTACTATATATGCCCTAAATAAAATAATAGTTGAAAATGTGCTTTCATTAATATTATTTTTTATTATTCTAGAGGGATATATTTTTATTTTAGAAGAATATTTTATTATATATATATATATATACATATATAATTTTTTTTGAAGATTTTTGTTATTATTATGAAGTAAATATATATATTTTAGAGTAATATTTTTATTATTATAGAATATATTTTTATTATATATATGTATATTATATATTTTTGAAGATTGTATTATTATTATTAAGTAATATATATATATATATATATATATATATTAGAGTAATATTTTGTATTATTTTAGAATGACATCTTGTTATTGTTTTGGAGTAATTTGTTTTATTATAGAATAGAATTTGTAATTATTTTAGAGTAATATTTTTTATTATATATATATGTATATATAATATAATATTTTTATATTTTAGAATATTTGTATTATTATGAAGTAATATCTTTATTTTTTTAGAGTAATATTTTTTATTATTATAGAATACATTTTTATTAGAAATATATATATTTTTATATTTTAGAGTAATATTTTGATTATTATTATGAAGTCATATATTTTTTTTTATAATATTTTTTATTATTTTAGAATGACATCTTGTTATTGATTTGAGTGTTTTTTGTTTTTGAGTAATTCGTTTTATTATTATTTTTTTTAATGTTATTAGTGAACGTTTGGGTCAGGGATGAGGATAAAACAATCAAAATCTATATATAAATAAATAAAGAGGACAAAGCGTTTGTTTTGTGAGTTTTTAGTTTGTCAGAAACAGCCGTTTATCAGTGGGCGTGTCTGTAGTCTGTAAGCTCCTCCCCTTCCTGTCAGAGGCGCAGTGGCTGGGTGTTTGGTTAGGAGCGTGTCTCTGTGGTTTGTTCTGGCCGAGCTGCTCTGAGAGGATGATGATGATGATGATGATGGTCTCTCAGAAGCAGTCTCCTCCTCCTCCTCTCTGATTGGTCGGAGCTGTTCGGTGTGCTGCTGTTTCCTCCACTATCTTCTTCTTTGTGTTGATGGTCAGGCTGTTTCTTTGTTCTACATGTTGGTTTTCTTCTTTTCTGAGTGTTTGGTTGTGTTTTCTCTCCTATCATCCATCAGCATTTCTGTCGACTGGTTTGATCATGCGTCATCAGTTCAGTTTGACGTTGTAATAAGTCTAACCAAACCACAGATATCCGTCATGTTTACTATTGTGTGTTCTTATCACAGTGTGTAGTAAATGCAGTTTTGCATGCTTCATTAAAGTGAATTGTAATAATCTGAGTGTGTTGTTGAAGTCATCAGGCTTCTCTTCTGGTTGATCATCGCTCAGCTGAAAGTGTGTTTATCCTCCCATCTGTTCCAAAGCTGAAACACACCTTAAGCAGTCACTGGTTTAGTGTGCCCTACATAGACAGCAACTCTTACCAGTTCACCTGATTATTGTGGAATGTTTTTGGAGTGTGTTGCAGTCATTCAAATTAGTTCATATTTACAAGTTAAAGGAGAGATCAGATGCACAATCCAATGCACAACCATCCCATAATAATAAAAATCCACCTAGTGCTTTTTTTTTTTAATCCCCCAAAACCTTTCTCAGATCAAGCTATATTTCAGTTTCTGCTCTATTTTGACTACAGAAAGTTTTAATTTCACATTCAATGTATCTTTTATTATTTAAATATCAGTGTGTGATATATCAGAACATGATGAATGCATTCATAATTAGAGGTTAAATGCATTGATGTCTTGTATTAAAGCGTGTGTAAATACATCTAAACACCTCTTCAGACGCAGCTTCTGTGGTTCCTCTGGTTTTATTGATACTGCTTTAATCTGCCCGGTAACAGCACACATGTGTTATTATTATAACTCACTGATTAAATATAAGAGTTTGACTATATAATGGAGAATGGCTTTATAATGAGATTAATTTGTAATCAGTGTGAACTGAATATCAGAAACGTTACGAGTCACGACCCTCCTTAAGATACCAGCTCAATCACACGCAGGCTCCGCTAGCTAATTATCGTTATCGATAAAATCCCAGAAAATATGTTATTTTTTGTCAATATTGCACACCCATAATCCAGCTTCGCCTTTAAGTGTTTTTATGAGTCATTGCAAATCGCCTTTCTTAATAATGTGCTAATTAGCAAGTTCCTTGACTAAAGTACTGCTAGAAGAGAGGGGCGGAGTCAGCAGAGCTCATTAGCATTTAAAGCAACATGGACTAAAAATGGTTTGGTGTTTTTTTTTTACACTACCATTAAGACATTGTAACCAAAGTATGTTATTAAGACCCTAAATAATCATATCAGCTTGTGGAAAAAGAGCATCTGATGTCCCCTTTAAATACAGGTCAGAGAGAATTAAATCAAAGATTCTAGTTTGTATCGCATTTTGTAAAATGTCCCAACTTTTCTGGAAATGGGTTTGTATATTAACAATGAACATGTCTCTCGTTGTAAGGCTTTCTGAGATTGTGGTTGTAATGAAACATGATGAAGTATAAAGCCCCCTGTGCACCCTATCATGCTGTCTATGTAGGGAGGAGCTGAATCAGATACTGGAGCACTTTCAGGTCGGCTCTTGAGAAGAACGTGTGTGTGTGTTTACGAACACGCTCCATCGTGTTCCTCCACGTCTCCAGACGTCTCTCCTGTCAGATCGCGCAGGCTTCGCTAGGATCTCGTCTATTATCAGACACTATCAGACAGATCTGTGTTGGATGCTGGGCTGCTCGTTTCATGGATAACGTTGATATTAATAACTAAGTCCTAGAATATATCTTCCACAATATAAGCAACTGCTGTCAAAAACGATTTATCGCATCCACAATCGCATTTTTGTTTACAATAATATATGTGTGTGTACTTGTATATAAACACACACGTATGTATATGTATACATTATATAACATATATGCATAATAAATATGCTATGCATATATTATGTAAACAAAAGCGTTTATTTTGGATGTGGTTATTAATTTGAAAGCACTAATATAAACATAATATATTCTTATTACAACAATAATGTTTGTAGCATTAATTTTCTTTATTTAATATTCAGTCCTCGATGTAATATGAGAAGGATTTTCTTTAGCCCATAAGGCTAACTTATGAGTATTATTATTATAATTATTGATAAGGTTTTTTAAAGCAGGCTTTGTCTGTATCACTGCTGTTCATAAGCGTTTGTTTACAGCGGTAACCAAGGAAACACTGTATCATAGCTGTTCATAAATGCTTTGTTTACAGCGGTAACCAAGGAAACACTGTATCATTGCTGTTCATAAGCGCTTTGTTTACAGCGGTAACCAAGGAAACACTGTATCATAGCTGTTCATAAGCGCTTTCTTTACAGCGGTAACCAAGGAAACACTGTATCATTGCTGTTCATAAGGGCTTTGTTTACAGCGGTAACCAAGGAAACACTGAATCATAGCTGTTCATAAGTGCAGCGCTGCTTTGTTTACAGCGGTAACCAAGGAAACACTGTATCATTGCTGTTCATAAGCACTTTGTTTACAGCGGTAACCAAGGAAACACTGTATCATAGCTGTTCATAAGCGCTTTGTTTACAGCGGTAACCAAGGAATTGTATTACACAGCGGTAACCAAGGAAACACTGTATCATAGCTGTTCATAAGCGCTGCGGTTGTATCATTGCTGTTGCTTTGTTTACAGCGGTAACCAAGGAAACACTGAATCATAGCTGTTCATAAGTGCAGCGCTGCTTTGTTTACAGCGGTAACCAAGGAAACACTGTATCATTGCTGTTCATAAGCACTTTGTTTACATGTATCATAGCTGTTCATAAACGCTTTGTTTACAGCGGTGTATCATTGCTGTTCAAAGCACAAGCGGTAACCACACTGTATCATTGCTGTTCATAAGCTGTTCATAAACACTTTGCTGTATCATAGCTGTTCACACAGTGGTAACCAAGGAAACACTGTATCATAGCTGTTCATAAACAGCAGTTGTATCATAGCTGTTCATAAGCGCTTTGTTTACAGCGGTAACCAAGGAAACACTCATAGCTGTTCATAAGTGCAGCACTGCTTTGTTTACAGTGGTAACCAAGGAAACACTGTATCATAGCTGTTCATAAATGCTTTGTTTACAGCGGTAACCAAGGAAACACTGTCATAGCTGTTCATAAGTGCAGCGCTGCTTTGTTTACAGCGGTAACCAAGGAAACACTGTATCATAGCTGTTCATAAACGCTTTGTTTACAGCGGTAACCAAGGAAACACTATCATAGCTGTTCATAAGTGCAGCGCTGCTTTGTTTACAGCGGTAACCAAGGAAACACTGTATCACTGTATCATAGCTGTTCATAAACGCTTTGTTTACAGCGACATCAAACCAACAAAAGAGCAATAAAGTGCTATATTATATATAATTATAGTTGAGTTTCACAAAGAAACGTGCCAAGCAATAATAAAAGGACACATTAATGTCTACTCCGTCTTAAATCTCGGCGTGCCTCGCTACATCACTGATCGTCTGGTATAGTAGTGTGTCTCAGTATATACTCTGACAGCAGACGTCTGGGGACGGAGGTCTCTATGTGTGTGTCCCGCTCGTGATCACAGCGTCTCTAACACATCGCTCTTCTGCTGCTGCGCAGGTGAGAAGGTCATGCAAGACGACGAGTTCACCTGTGACCTCTTCCGCTTCCTGCAGCTGCTCTGTGAGGGACACAACTCAGGTGAGCTTCACGAGTCCTTCACTCTTTATGTTCACACTTTAGATATAGGTTAGGCTTTAGTTAGGGATAATGTACTGCATTTTTTTCAATTCAAGTCTGGCTTTATTCTGTTTCTCTGAAACCAGTCGAGAGTTTGGATCATCTTCATAATCCTGGTACTGTAGGTGCTGGGAATATATTAATCTCCACTGACGAGGATTGCTTTCTAATTACTGATAGAGTTCATGCTTTCTGCACCTTCAAAATGGGCAAAAAGGCGGGATGTGGGTGGAGCCGGGCAGCGCGTCACTCCCGGATAATCGAAAATGGGCAAAAAAGGCGGGATGTGGGTGGAGCCGGGCAGCGCGTCACTCCCGGATAATCGAAAATGGGCAAAAAGGCGGGATGTGGGCGGAGCCGGGCAGCGCGTCACTCCCGGATAATCGAAAATGGGCAAAAAGGCGGGATGTGGGCGGAGCCGGTTGCTGAAACCACGGCCACCTAGCTCGGCAGCAGCAGTCCACCTGTCACTCAAGTGGCCACGCCATTAATTATGCAGAACTTTAAGGCTTAATATAATTTATACGGATGAGTAATATAAAAATCCCCCCCCTCACAGTTATCACGAAGGACAAAATTAGCGATATAGACTAAAACCACTTTTTGTACCAGACTGTAAACATACTTTTATCTGCTGTAAATTTGGCCTTTTAACATGGGGGGGTTCTATGGGATCGACTCCTTTTTTGAGCCCGCCTCTAGTGGCCAGTCGATGAACTGCAGTTTTAGTCACGTCCGTGTTGGTTTCACGAGAGAGCGCGGGAGGTTGCCGTTTGCTTGTTACCGACATCTGGTGAAAATTTAACAGTACTTTCAGAAACAGTACTTTCAGAAATATATTTACTGAGCAAAATGCTTATTATACCCGCTGTACCTGCTGGTAACCAAATGCACTTGGTGAAAGACTTGGTGACAGTAACTGTGTGTCCCTACATCAGACTTTCAGAACTACCTGAGAACACAGACAGGTAACAACACCACGGTCAACATCATCATCTCCACCGTGGATTATCTGCTCAGAGTCCAGGTGAGCGATTCCTCCGCCAACACGTCAGGATCACGCTCTCGTAACACACACCTGACACACACACGTGCTCTGTGTGTCCGCAGGAGTCCATCAGTGATTTCTACTGGTTCTACTCCGGGAAAGACGTCCTCGATGAGCAAGGCCAGCGCAATTTCTCCAAAGCTATCAATGTAGCCAAACAAGTCTTCAACACGCTCACAGAGTACATCCAGGTGCGTTTCAGAGCCGCTCGTTTAGCGCTTAAAGGGACAGTACACACAAAAATGAAAATTCAGTCATCATTTACTCAGCCTTACAAACCTGAGATGCTCTGTGCTTCCTCATTTAAAGAGACAGTACACCCAAAAAATGAAAACTGTCATCATTTACTCATCCTCAAGTAGTTACAAACTACAAACTGATTTTTTGGGCACCATTGACTTCCATAGTAGTAAAAAAACAATACTGCTCTGTTTCCCACATTCTTCAATATATCTTCCTTTTTGTTCAGAACAAACACATTCATACAGGTTTGGATCTACTTGAGGATGAGTAAATGATGACAGAGTTTTCATTTTTGGGTGTACTGTCTCTTTAAATGAGGAAAGCACAGAGCATCTTAAGTTTGTAAGGCTGAGTAAATGATGACTGAATTTTCATTTTCGGGTGTACTGTCCCTTTAAATGAGGAAGCACCGAGCATCTCATGTTTGTAAGGCTGAGTAAATGATGACTGATTTTTCATTTTTGTGTGTACTGTCCCTTTAAATGAGGAAGCACCGAGCATCTCGAGGGAAACCAGAAGCAAAATTATAGAATCCAGTCACTAAAATAGAATTTACTCTCTAAAGCAGAATCTCTAGCATACGTCAAATAAATAAAGTTCAATGAAATAAACATATTACTGTTGTGTAGTCGAATGTTGTATTTAGCATAATCCATAATATAATGATAAACTAAGGATATATATATAAACGAGAGGAAATTATGATAATTATACAATTTATTAAAACATGTTTTATTGAATATATACAGTCGTGATATTTTTTTATATTAGTTTTACCTATAAACGTCTTTTGGACAGCACTTTATTTGACACAATTTATTAATAAATTAATAAAAGTTTTTGTTTGCATAATATATGTATGTGTGCTGTGTATATTTAATATGTATATATAAATACACACACATGCATGTATATATTTAAGAAAAATAAGTTATGGTTATTATTTAAATATTTTTATATATAATATACATTTTATGAATATTAATACATGTAAATATTTTTGAGTATATACTGTATGTGTGTGTGTATTTATATATGCATAATAAATGTACACAGAGCACACTTATTATGTATAACTATATTATGTACACAACTTTTAGTTTGACAGCACTAGTTAAAACATAAATAAAATGTAAATAATAAAATGCCATTTTAATTATAAAAGGAATTATTATATTTTCTTTTGATTGTAAAAAATATTAATTAAATTAATTTTTGATGAATTTTTGATGATACATTTGTGTTAAATCCAGACGAAAAAAATTTAAACTTTCTTCATAGAGCCATGTTATTTTTTAGTTAACTAAATTAAATTGATTAGATGCTTTTTGATTATTACAATTTTATCAAACCATAAAAATAAAAAAATTAATTAAAATAATTTTTTGGGGGATAAAAGAAACCTTTTGGCCCTACATCCCAGTGTTTGTGTGGTTTCAGGGCCCTTGTACGGGGAATCAGCAGAGTCTGGCGCACAGCCGTCTGTGGGACGCAGTCGTTGGGTTCCTGCACGTTTTTGCACATATGCAGATGAAGCTGTCTCAGGTAAACATCTACAGTGAGCTTCTAGAAATACACCACGACCTTGACACTCAGAACCCTTGTTTATCTGCTCTCGTGTTGTTTCTTCTACGGTGTTGTTTGGATGCTGCAGGATTCAAGTCAAATCGAGCTGCTGAAGGAGCTCATGGATCTTCAGAAGGATATGGTCGTGATGCTCTTGTCCATGCTGGAAGGTGAAGGTTTACTTTCTCGATTGATTGGCTATGTACCGTATTGCATGGAAGCTCGTTTCCGCCACAGAATAAAAAATACGAAAGGTAATTGCGACTTTTTATCTCGCAATTCAGATTTTTTTTTTCTTGTAATTGTGTGATACAACCTCACAATTGCGAGTTAAAAAGTCAGAATTGCGAGATATAAACTTGCAATCGCGAGAAAAAAAGTTCCTAGATATAAACTTGCAATTGCGAGAAAAAAAGTTATGAATTTTGTGATAAACTCACATTTGCGATAAAAAAAGTCAGAAATGCGAGATATAAACTCACAATTGCGAGAAAAAAAGTCATAATTGCGAGATAAAAAGTCGCAATAATCTTTTTTTAAATGTTTTTATTCAGTGTTGTAAACGGTCTTCCATAGTATTGACCCGAATATAAGACAAATTTTTTTTTCTTGAAAATGCTTCTGAAAAAACGCGGTTGTCTTGTATTCAGGGTCTAGACTTTGACATGTCAATAATACACCCACAACAGTAGGTGGCGCCAAACACGCTTAAAACCAGCGTGCCATGAAATACGTAATAATGTTCGCGAGTGAAAACAAAAGAAAAGCTTACAGCGGCATGACGCTGGTCATGGTAACAAACATCTGTAAGTGATTTAAAAACGTAAGACAAGATTTCACTTCTACTGATAATAAACTTTTAGTAGACTACTATAGCCTAATTATTGGGCTACCTTTTATTTTTATGGTTTATCAAAAACTGTGATCGGTGGTGATTTCACCAATATTAACCATACTTTCAAAAAAAAAAATGTAATAGGAAGAATATGAAAATAATAATACATTTCAGAAAAGAAAAGGGGGTCCGTCTTATTCAATAATAATCCAGAGCAAGAAGACAAACGATCATCTCTCGCTTGGTTTTAGGAAATGTTGTGAACGGCACCATTGGAAAGCAGATGGTGGACATGTTGGTGGAGTCCTCGAACAACGTGGAGATGATACTGAAGTTCTTCGACATGTTCCTCAAATTAAAAGATCTGACTTCATCAGACGGCTTCAAAGAGTACGACCCCGACGGCAAAGGCGTCATCTCCAAGAGGGACTTCCACAAGGCCATGGAGAGCCATAAACATTACACCCAATCCGAGACCGAGTTCCTGCTCTCGTGCACCGAAACCGACGAAAACGAGCTTTTGGATTACGAAGAGTTCGTCGAACGCTTCCACGAACCGGCTAAAGACATCGGCTTCAACGTAGCTGTGCTTTTAACCAATCTCTCGGAGCACATGCCCCACGACTCGCGCCTCCAGACCTTCCTGGAGCTGGCCGAGAGCGTGCTAAACTACTTCCAGCCCTACCTAGGCCGCATCGAGATCATGGGCAGCGCTAAACGCATCGAGCGCGTCTACTTCGAGATCAGCGAGTCCAGTCGCACCCAATGGGAGAAGCCGCAGGTCAAGGAGTCCAAACGCCAGTTCATCTTCGACGTGGTGAACGAAGGCGGCGAGAAGGAGAAAATGGAGCTCTTCGTTAACTTCTGCGAAGATACTATCTTCGAGATGCAGCTGGCGGCGCAGATGTCCGACGCCGGCGAGCGTTCAGCTATTAAAGACGACAGCGAGAGAGAGAAACCCGAGGAGGAGAGTCCAGAGATGGGATTCTTCTCAATCGCCACCGTAAAAACGGCTCTGTTTGCTTTACGATACAACGTGGTGCTTTTAATGAAAGTGCTGTCCGTGAAGAGTCTAAAGAAGCAGGTGAAGAAAGCCAAGACGATGACGCTGAAGGATATGGTGACCACGCTGGTGTCCTTCTACTGGAGCGTTCTTCTGGGACTCCTGCACTTCGCCTTCAGCGTCGCGCGAGGATTCGTCCGCATCGTTTACAACAGCTTCCTCGGAGGCCGTCTGGAGGAAGGCGCGAAGACCATGAAGGTGTCGGAGCTGCTGGCTAACATGCCTGATCCGACTGAAGACGAGGTGAGAGGAGAGACGGAGGAGAAACCCTCGCCCGAGGAAGACCTGGCCGATCTGGCGGTGCCCACAGACGGCACCGACCTCCTCTCCGATATATTCGGTTTGGATCTGAAGAGAGAAGGCGGGCAGTACAAACTGATGCCTCACAATCCGAACGCGAGCCTCACGGATCTGCTCAACACACCCGTCCCGCCTCCGCCTACACCCTCGCCAGAACTGCGCAGACGACTCCAGGTAACGTTTTGTTAATATTTTGTTGTTTTGTATTATGTAATGTAAGTCTCAGTGTCCCCAGAATGTGTTTTGTGAAGTTTCAGCTCAAAATACCACACTGGTCATTTATTAAATGCACAAAACGGGGACATTTTTCCAAATTGAGATTTATGCATCATCTGAAAGCTGAATAAATCATATTTCCATTGATGTATGGTTTGGACAATATTTGAAAATCTGGAATCTGAGGGTGCAAAAAAATCTAAATATTGAGAAAATCATTTTTAAAGTTATTCTTAGCAATGCATATTACTAATAAATAATTAAGTTTTGATATATTTACGGTAGGTAATATCTTCATGGAACATGATCTTAATATCTAATGCAGTGCTTCCCAAACTGTGGGCCCCCGGTGGGCTGTAGCGGTATTGCGGGGGGGCCATAGCTAGGCTAAATCAAAATATTTAAATAGTTAAAATATTCTAATTATTCTAAAATCTGATTCCCCCCCCCCCCCTCCTTATTACACAAATTAAATGTAGATGTTTTTAGCTTTTAAACATAGTTATGTAGTTCAGTTATGTACAGTAGCTTCTCTTACACACTTTGATGCAATATCATTTTAAATAGTATACAGAAAGTGTAGTGTTATGGATTTTAATATATTTGTAAAGAATGTTTACATCATCTTACTTTCAACAGCATATAAAAAATATGACATTTTATGGTAGTTCTCATAATTCACATGAAATTCTTACAAACGTTGATAATTTTGTGCAAAGAGACAATCTGCTTTATTAAATATATCTAATATACAAATGTTATATGTAAATATACCTTTATACCAGTTAATCTATATATTTTTTAACAAAGAGGTTGGAGGGGGTCGTTGAGCTTTTGCTATGTTTTTGGGGGGGCTTACCCCTCTGAAGTTTGGGAAGCTCTGTCCTAATGAATTTTGCTATAATAGAAAAATTCATAATTTTGACCCATATTTGGCTATTTTATGACAATTCATTTTGAAAAAGCCTATTTTGAGTGGAAGCAGAAACACTGTTTTATTTTATTTCCCCGACCTGAAAACATCGACACACATGGACGTTGCAGTTTAGTCATCTCTATTAGCATTTTTCATAAAAATCATAAATTACGTTGAATCTGTTACAGGTCTGCGCCTATTATATGTGTCCCTGGAGCACAGTCATAACAGCACAGGCTATATTTGTAGCAATAGCCAACAATACATCGAATGAGTCAAAATTATACATTTTTATTTTATGCCAAAAATCATTAGATATTAAGATCATGTTCCATGAAGATATTACCTACCGTAAATATATCAAAACTTAATTTCTGATTAATAATATGCATTGCTAAGAGCTTAATTCAGATGATTTTTCTCAATATTTAGATTTTTTTTAGCATTTTAAATTTGAAGAAAAATTACGCTTATGACTGGTTTTGTGGTCCAGTGTCACAAATATGATAAAAACTAGTACTACGTACTAAATTAAAAACAGCTAATTGGTTTGTAAATGACTCAACAGATATTAATAATCACATGAATCTGTTTGGTTTTTGACTCCTCTCAGACGAAGGGCTCTTCATCCTCCGCAGACAACACTGACGTTTCAGAGGAGACCAAACCAGTGCCTGAGAAAGCCGAGTAAGTGGGAGTACTGTTGATGTCACGTCCCAATCCCTGCACACTGAGTTCTGATTGGTCTGTTTCTAAGAGCGGAGAGCGGAGAGAAAGCACAGAAGAAGAAGGATGAAGCGGTGAAGCGGAAGATCAGACGGCATCACGAGCCGGATCTGCAAGAGTCGGCCTTCTGGAAGAAGATCATCGCTTACCAACGCAAGCTGCTGGTGAGAGGTCTCGGGGGGGTTAACGATGTGCAATTTGACGTTGTCGAGTATTATGCAAAAACCCTTTAAAACACACTTACGCATGCATGAAGTCTAGTGTGTGTGCGTTCTTTCACTGCATTTACAATGATCACAAAATTAAAGAACATTTATATTTATAGCCTAGTTAATCAAAAAAAGAGTAACGCTCAAAATAACCATGATTAAAATCTGATACTGATTTTACTGAAGTTAATATTGTGTTTTAGACGCCATATTTCAGTTTCTGCTCTATTTTGACGACAGAAATCAGTCCAAACACAGTCACAGCACTGTTTTGTGTCTCTGAGCAACATGACGGTGATTCGTTCCTGAATGATTCAATCGTTTAAATGATTCGTTCCTGAATGATTCAATCGTTTAAATGATTCGTTCCTGAATGATTCAATCGTTTAAATGATTCGTTCCTGAATGATTCAATCGTTTAAATGATTCGTTCCTGAATGATTCAATCGTTTAAATGATTCGTTCCTGAATGATTCAATCGTTTAAATGATTCGTTCCTGCAATTCAATCGATTCGTTCCTGAATTATTCAATCGTTTAAATGATTCATTCCTGAATGTTCAATCGTTTAAATGATTCAATGATTCAATCGTTTAAATTATTCGGTTCCCGAATGATTCAATCGTTTAAATGATTCGAATCACAATGACTCACTTATTAACAGTGACTTTCTACCACCTGCTGGTGGTTTTAATTTCACATTCAATGTATCTTTTATTATTTAAATATCAGTGTGTGATATATCAGAAGATGATGAATGCATTTATAATTAGAGGTTAAATGCATTGATGTCTTGTATTAAAGCGTGTGTAAATACATCTAAACACCTCTTCAGACGCAGCTTCTGTGGTTCCTCTGGTTTTATTGATACTGGTTTAATCTGCCCGGTAACAGCACACATGTGTTATTATTATAACTCACTGATTAAATATAAGAGTTTGACTAGATAATGGAGACTTTTAGAAACATGGCTTTATAATGAGATTAATTTGTAATCAGTGTGAACTGAACAGAATATGAAGAATATCAGAAACGTTAGGAGTCACGACCGTCCTTAAGATACCAGCTCAATAACACACTCAGCTAATTATCGTTATCGATAAAACACCTACACACTGTGCTCTGACGTCCTCTCTCTCTCTCTCTCTCTCTCTCTCTCTCTCTCTCTCTCTCTCTCTCTCTCTCTCTCTCTCTCTCTCTCTCTCTCTTCTCCCGCAGAATTACTTTGCACGAAATTTCTACAACATGAGAATGCTGGCTTTATTTGTGGCCTTTGCAATCAACTTCATTCTGCTGTTTTACAAGGTAAGCCACACACTTCGTCGTTAATTAGTTAGGGTTGTCTAAACAAATCCCTAATAATACAGTTGGGGGGGGGGGGGTCTTTAGTCGCCACAAGAGGGCGCATCGAGCAAAATACCACTAATACACGATTCTACGAAACACGTCTGTGTTTAAAAAATAATATTTATAAACCATATATAATTAACCTAGTGTCTATTTATACTAAGTGCAAATGGCCCGCATTGTTGGCAGAGGCTATTTAAACTAACTCCGCCCCCAATGTGTGATTGGACGAGTCGACACAAAAAAAAAGATGCTAATTAAACATCCGTTAGATGTTAACGAG
>CM049883.1:402500-407500 GCA_027474115.1 Schizopygopsis malacanthus
AACTACAGTAAGATCGTGTTGATATTTAGTCTATATTTATATTTAGTCTAGAACTACAGTAAGATCGTGTATTTAGTCTAGATACAGTAAGATTATATTTAGTCTAGAACTAAACACATCAGAAACACAGTAACTGTTATATTTAGTCTTGTTTGAATTTAAAGTAACTTATATTTTCTAGAGCACAGTAAGATCGTGTCGATATTTAGTCTAGAGCTACAGTAAGATCTATATTTAGTTACTACAGTAAGTAAAGTAATCTGATTATATTTAGTCAGTACAGTAATATGTGTGTTTGTGTCTTTGCAGATTTTTCTAGAACTACATAAGTATGTCGATATTTAGTCATCAAAGATCATGTCGAATTTAGTCTAGAGCTACAGAAGATCATGTCGATATTTAGCACACAGTAAGCATGTCAGGTACAGTAAGATTCGATATTTAGTCTAGAACATAAGATCATGTTGATATTTAGTCCTACAGCTCATTAGTTCTCATGTGTTGATATTTAGTCTGTTTTGTTGAGGTTCATGTCGACACACATACTTATTTATCTTACAGTAAGATCAGGAGTCGTTCGTTTGTCTAGAAAATGTATATTTAGTCTAGAGCAGTAAGAATGTTGATATTTAGTCGATGTAAGATCTGGATATTTAGAGATACAGTAAGATCTGTCCCCGCTGGCGACTGTTTCCGGAAACAATATGAGGACCAGCTCAATTAAAACACACACACACACACACACACACACACAGATGGCTCTTACAGTGGCGATTGTATTGACACTTCTGACACGCAGTGAACATATGAAGCCACACTTTCCTGCCATCCGACGCTTCTTCATTTCATCAATGAACTCACAGACTGATTAGGAGCTTCTTTAGACGGGGATCCGGTGCCTTATGCAAGATGAAGATGAGCCGGAGCGAGCGCTGGAACCCCCCAGGACTCCGATCTTCTCCTCTGCTGATCCGTTTCTTGCTTTGTTTTCCGTTCTTTTGGTAATGCACCCATGCAACAGCGGAGTTACTCTTTATATAGTCCAACAAAAATCTTTCATTGCATGTTTATTATGCAAGTTTAAGGAATACATTTGAAACGTAAAGACGCAAGCTGATCTATATCACACGCGCAGTTTTATAGGTTTAAGAATATTTAAGCTGTCTCTATCCTGTCGTGGTATATCACGGACTTTCCTCCGTCGTTCGCCAAGAACACGTCCACTACTGGAGAAAAACACATTCGCTCTAGATTTAGTTTGACACAGAAGCAATACCCATTCAGGCAATCCGCCCTACACCCTACACGATACACCCTACACGATACACCCTACACGATACGCCCTACACGATACACCCTACACGATACGCCCTACACGATACACCCTACACGATACACCCTACACGATACGCCCTACACGATACACCCTACACGATACGCCCTACACGATACACCCTACACGATACACCCTATACACTACACCCTACACAATACACCCTATACACTACACCCTACACGATACATCCTACACGATACACCTTTTACACTACACCCTACACGATACACCCTACACGATACACCCTATACACTACACCCTACACGATACGCCTCTACACGATACACCCTATACACTACACCCTACACGATACACCCTATACACTACACCCTACACGATACACCCTATACACTACACCCTACACGATACACCCTATACACTACACCCTACACGATACACCCTATACACTACACCCTAGACGATACACCCTACACCCTATACACTACACCCTACACAATACACCCTATACACTACACCCTACACGATATACACTACACCCTACACGATACACGCTACACGATACACCCTACACGATATGCCCTATACTATACACGATACACCCTACACAGTATGTCTTATACCCTGCACAATATGACCTATACACTACACCCTACACAATACGTCCTATAACTTACACCCTACATGATATGCCCTACACGTTATGCCCTATACACTACACCCTTCTCAATACGCCCTATACCCTACACAATATGCCCTACACTCTACACTATACGCCCTATACACTACACGATACACCCTACACGATATGCCCTATACTATACACAATACACCCTACACTGTATGCCCTATACCCTACACAATATGACCTATACACTACACCCTACACGATACTCTCTACACAATATGTCCTATACCTTACACCCTACATGATATGCCCTACACGAGATGCCCTATACACTACACCCTTCTCAATATGCCCTATACCCTACACAATATGCCCTATACCCTACACCCTACACGATATACCCTACACAATACGCCCTACACACTACACAATACGCTCTACACAATACGCCCTACACACTACACAATACGCTCTACACAATACGCCCTACACACTACACAATACGCTCTACACAATACACCCTACGCGATACGACCTACACAATATGCCCTACACGAAATGCTCTATACCCTACACGATACGTCCTACACACTACAACCTATACGATACGACCTACACCCTACACGATACACCCTATACACTACACCCTACACGATACGACCTACACAATATGCCCTATACACTACACCCTACACGATACAACCTACACAATATGCCCTACACGCTACGCGATACGCCCTACACAATATGCACGATACACCCTACACGATACACACTACACGATACGCCCTACACACTACACGATACACCTTACACGATACACCCTATACACTACACGATACACCCTACACGATACACCCTACACAATATGCCCTATACCCTACACGATACGCCCTACACCCTACACGATACACCCTATACACTACACCCTACACAATACACCCTACACGATACACCCTACACGATACGCCCTACACGATACACCCTATACACTACACGATTCGATCTATACACTACACGATACACCCTACATGATACATCCTACACGATACGCCCTACACACTAAACCCTACACCCTACGGCGACGGAGGGCCGAACATCAGCGTTTCCCCGCAGGAGCTCAGTTCACGCTTAATAACTGCAGAAACACGTCACACACAGACTTATGAAAGACGAGACATTTCCCATCCTTCAGGAAACCACTGCACTTTCTTTCATAGCCATGACGAAGACCAGATGCTTTTCTTATTTGTTCTATAAGAAACAATGTGAATCTTTGCAATAACAACAAATGGGCTAAAAAAAAACTAAACAACCAGCCGCAACTATGTGAGAGAAATTTTACTTGTGTAAAGATTTTTGATAACAAAAAAAACCTCATCATAAAATAACCTGTCAGACTTTAGTGTACCGTGTAGAGTTGTGCGCATATAACTGTGTGTGATATGTAAAGGGAACTCAAAGACTTGCATGATTTTGACAAATAAAGTGATTATTTATTGATTCTTGTAGGTGAGGATGTGCTTACAGTGACAGAAACCTCATTCTCCGGGCGATTTGCTCCTGAATGAAAATATAATGGGTTATTTCATAAACCTTTTATGATTTGCTCATTGTGTTGGTGAACGTGTGCGATGAAGATTCATCTTTGGCCAAAGCATGAAGGTAAAAAGCTCTATTTGACCAACTTCTGCTAGTTAACTCGTGTTTGTCTCATCCGTGATGCACGAGCAGATTTAACCTCATAATGCACTCAAGCTCGACTCGTTTCATATTCTGGGTCTGTTCGGACACATAGGATTGTTATTCTATAAAACAGTCATAACGGAATATTTTGCAGCCATATTGTATTGCTTTAAGGAAAAGTTATTACTTCGATTTTTACTGCATTTATTTTATTAATTAAAAAATTGAGAAATAATTTGAGATGTCAAGTTACAAATGAACCACACCAAAAAAAAAAAATTGCACAATTTGTATTGTTCCTGTGTGGCTCAGCGGTAGAGCATTGACCTTTGCGCCAGGTTGTGGGTTCGAACACATGTACTAATGAAAATGTATAACCTGAATGCAATTGTAAGTCGCTTTGGATAAAAGCGTCTGCTAAATGCATAAATGTAAATGTAAATCACAGCAGTGAGAGGCGGGGTTTAGAGAGACTGATTCTTTGTTTAGGAATCATTTAGAAATGCTCAAATTTAAGCATTTTTTGTTTGTTTTTTACCTTGGGTGCATGTAAACCTGTTTTAGGACACTCGTAAAACAATATTAGCAACCTTAAAATGCATAATAGGGGCACTTTAAAGGATTCTCCTCTTATCTGCGTCTCTTCCGGGTCAAAACCACAAGACTTTCTTTCACATGATCGCGGCGATGAGTTTTTCAAAAGCGCAGGACAAGTCTTGTTTTTCATGATATGAGTCGTTTTTTTTAATTTAGTGATAGTTGTTTATGAGTCCCTTGTTTGTCCTGAACAGTTAAACTGTCTGCTGTTCTTCAGAAAAACCCTTCAGCTCACACTAATTATTTGGTTTTCCATTTTTGTGTATTTGAACCCTTTCCAAAAAGATCCATATTTTCACACAGAGGACAACTGAGGGACTCATACACAACTATTACAGAAGATTCAAACACTCACTGATGCTCCAGAAGGAGAAATTATGCATTAAGAGCCGGGGTGTGAAAACTTTTGAATTTAAAGATCGGGGTAAATTTAACTTAATTAGTCTTCTGGAAAACACGTAACTATATTCTGTGGCTTCTGAAGGGCAGTACTAAATGGGAGTCAATTTAATGCCACATATGCATGCAAAAGTTATTTTTAATAAAGTTTTGCAACAACAACATAAAAAAGTAAAGTATTGTTGTGAAAAAAAGAAAAGAATTTGTGACGAAAAACAACGATTTTATTACAAAATATATATGTGGCATTAAATTGACTCCATATGTGAGCCTTTTAAAATATTGTCTTTATCATTGTCTCGAGCGATTGTGAATAAATGTGAAAAACAGTGTTTATCCTCAGAACTGAGTCCAAACGAACCCATCGTGTCTTTGGGTGAAGCTGTTTCCGAACAG
>CM049883.1:420000-430000 GCA_027474115.1 Schizopygopsis malacanthus
CCCATAAACGGCCATTATGTACAATAATCTGAATTTTGAAGAATCTTCACAGACTTTTCCAAACAAACTCAGTTTGTAGTCTGTCAAGTTTTAATGTGACCATAAAAAATACAGCAAAAGAACTACATTTTTCCCTCAAACTACACTGTAAAAATGAAATTTATAAATAAAACTATGTTTTAAATATTTGTTCTGGTCATAATATATCTTAAATATGTACAGAATATATGTTAGAACCAGCAAAGCTCAATTAAAATATTTCAAAATGTATTTCAGGGGCAAGAAAATATGTTTCCAATCCTACAGTTGGAGTTATAAAAAAAATATATATATATATATATATATATACAAATAAAATACAATAAACGGCCAAAAGTGATTTGATAGAAAATATAATTACATACATAGGCGTATATTTTGAAATATATTTTAGCAGTATTTTATATTTTGTCCACATATATACATGAGTGTTTGTGTGTGTGTGTGTGATGTGTGTGTGTGTGTGTGCGTGTGAGAGAGAGAGAGAGAGAGAGAGAGAGTGTGTGAGTGAGTGAGTGTGTGTGTGTGTGAGAGAGAGAGAGTGTGTGTATGTGTGTGTATGTATGTTTGTGCGTGCATGCGTGTGTGTGTGTGTGTGTGGGTGCGTGTGTGTGTGTCACATGTGTTTGGGAAGCGGATCTTCGGATGTGGATGAATCCGTGAAAGCCGTGCAGCACACGATCAATACTTCTCTCTCTCTGTCAGAGTCACACTAACAGTGGCTGAAGACGCAGATGAGTGTGTTTCCCGGGAGTGTATGAACTCTAGCGTGATGCATAACACAACACGTGTTTTGGACTCTTTCTCCTGTAAATGAGTTCTCATCTGACCGCCGTGAGTCTAAAAGCTCTTCTGATGTTATTTTAATGCAGTCGCATTTAGAAACCTCTCCAACACACACGCTCTCTTCCCTCCGAAAGAAATCAGAGCATGGAAGAATAGTTTTATGTTTATAGAGCTCAAGGAAAACTGGTTTGTTTTTCCCAACTTTTGTGTTTTCTTTCATTTTTTCATGGATATATATATATATATATATATACACATAACGCCAGTTAACAATAATAACTCTCACAAATGCTACCAGCATTCTTTGCAAATATACATTAGCATAAATAATATATTTATCTTTTTTTTGCATCGTAGACGTTAAAGACAATCAGTGCAAAGACATTCACAAAAGACGCTATTTTGAAAATCAACGAGGTCCAAAATGTTTGGTTCCGAACATCCTTCGAAGTGTCTTCTTTAGTGTCTCACTGAAGAAAGTAAGTCCTAAAGGTGTGATGGAGAATATGTCAGAATATTATTGGTGAACCAGTGCTTTAATATGTTATGAAAGTGCCATTGTATTTGGTTTTACAGTAAATTAAATTGACTGTGTTTTAATAGCGCCAAGAGGATATTTCCCATAATGCAACTTGAAAATACAGTAACATACATGCATTTAAAATTGTACCTTTTTGGGTACAACAGTAAAAAGTACCCTTAAAAGGACATATTTGTACCTTTTTTCCCTAATAGGGTTAGGTAATGCGAAGAGTAGCAATACGTAGCCTTGAGGTACTAATATGTCCTTTTAAGGGTACTTCAAGCTGTTGTATCCCAAAAGATAGAAACTTAAACCTTTATTTAACTGTTTTACAGTAAAGTACAGTTCATATTAGAGTTAAATACTGTGTAGTTTACAGAAATCGCTAACAGTGTTCATCACGTTCGTTGCTGCTCTCGTGAGTCTGTGTTGAATTATGAGCTGCACATTTCTCTCTTTATCTTCCGGCGACACTCGTTCTGGGAGTTTCTGGCGGTTTTGGAGCGTGTCCGTGTGTTTGGGAGCGGCTCTCAGTCAATCTGGAGGCTTGGCAGCGATCAGATGTTGTGTTCGTTAGGATATACATTCATTAGCGTGAGCGGGATCTGATTATGTGCTGCTACAGAACATGATATTATGTGCTCTGAACTCTGAGCCAGAGAGCCGAAGCTGGACAGATTTATCCATTTATAGAGATTTGGGAACGCTTCACTTGCTGCTTTTTCCTCAGAATATCACCAAATATTAATTACTGATGAAGTTTCTGGATGGTAATGGGATTATATATCACTATGCGGTTGCTAGGGTTACATGTAATCTCAAATATTGATTACTCGTCGTAACTGGATTATGTTAATGGCTCATAATTAAATTACAGTTACTTTTTTATTACATATTATTCATAAAATGGCAGTAATATATTCATAATTAGTTTCCTTTACAGAAATCCTACTGTGTCACGGCATTTAAATATCCATGTCATGTAAATAATTATGAAATCTGAATTTGTGGGATAAAAGCATCTTTCGTGTAATTAATTATAGACCGTGTATGAAACAAATAATTATTAGAGTTGATAAATATTGCTTCATCATATTCAATGACTTTTCAGGAACTGTTGATTCTGAAAAATATTTCAAACCTGGAAGATTTCCGGCGTTTAGTGTAATTATTGTGTCATCTTTATTAATTTAATACACTGTAAAGTTGAGAAAACTCAAAAATCTGCTGAAGCTGGGTGCCTTAAAGTTTTACGTTTTCTCAGTTTTAAAATTTTTTGTGTGTATATATATGTTCATAAAATGCAAATCCAATTAAAATAAAATATGTAATTGAAATATCCCAGAATAAGTTAATATTTCAATAATTTAACAATGTTTTTCTGATGTTGGTTATTGGTCACATTAACAAGCAGGGAAACAAATTAAACTAAATTCGGTTGAAATTTAACTTAAACCCATTACATTTCTATTGTGTTTTGTCCAGGGTTCTATTGTTTTTTTCAGCAGGGACTTCTTTTATCTTGATTTACACACGAGTAGTTTATGATTTCTCCTGATGCGAAGGGCAGTTGTTATTCACATATTTATGTCCGGTCTTAGATTTGCATCCGTCTCTGACTGACTCTTCATGTGTGAATGGAGTGTAATGTAAGCTGAAGGATTTGATGCATTAGAGACGAAAGCCTTTGAGCTAAACAGTTGGTCTTGAGCGCCGTCCAAAGCCGTTCATCTGTCGCAGACCGTACCGATGCGTGTGGCCAATCCATCCATCAGTCCTTCTGGAACGTGCTCCACAGCCGTGCGTGTACGAGAGAAACGCATGTAAACAAGCGGCTCTGGGGAGGTTTTCTGTGTGCATTTTTAACGCTGGATTCCCTAAAGCGCTGTTATCTGATATCAGAGGAATAGAAGCAGATAGAACCACCATATATATAAAAAAAACAGGTATTTTTGTGGTGCTATCTACAGTGGAGGTCAAAAGTTTACACACCCCTTTTAGGGGTAAATTATTTTACCAAAATAAGAGAGATCATACATAATGCATGTTATACTGAGCTGAGTACGATATTTCACGTAAAAGATGTTTAGTCCACATGAGAAAATATAAAAATGACCCGTTCAAAAGTTTACACCCCCTTGTGTTCTTAACACTGTGTTGTTGTCTGAATGATGCACAGCTGTGTTTATTAGTTTAGTGATAGTTGTTTATGAGTCCCTTGTTTGTCCTGAACAGTTAATATGTCTGCTGTTCTTCAGAAAAACCCTTCAGCTCACTCTAATTATTTGGTTTTACAGCATTTTTGTGTATTTGAACCCTTTCCAACTATGACTGTATGATATTGAGATCCATGTTTTGACATCGAGGGACTCATACGCAGCTATTACAGAAGATTTAAACACTCACTGATGCTCCAGAAGACAAAACCATGCATTAAGAGCCTTTCTACAGTGTTGTAAAAAAAAATTAAAAAGTTGAGAAAACATAAGTTTAAGGCAACCAGCTTCAACAGATTTGTGAGTTTTCTCGACTTGTTGTTTTAAGTTTATACAACAAAAATCTCCTAAAAAATAAGCTGAGAAAACACAAAAATCTGCTAAATCTGGATGCTTTAAACTTTTTTTGAAGTTTGCTCAACTTTTTATTTTTTTTAACAGTGTTGTGTTATCAAAGACACCAAATCAAAACCCAAAGATATTCAAGGGCTTTGTGGGTGCATTTCATCTAAATTATGGGATGGAATGTGGTTAAAATGGGCAAAAATTTATTTGAATTGCTTGACTAAAAGTCCTTGTCTTTATTGGAGAATGTGCCGTCTCTGATTCAGAGGTCCAGCTGTAAATAAACTGATCATTGAGCATCAGATGAACACAGTGATGATGATATTTATCTAGAAGTGTTTCTCATCCGTCTCAGTTTCTGTAAGCAAACAGAGGAACGTTAAGAGCTGAGTCAAGATCTTTAATCGCTTTATTCTCATCCCTCAGCATTAATATAACCTGCGCTGTAATGTAACACGTCTTTAGTTAACCAAACATGTATCTCAGAAGACTGAAAACATTTGACACATTAAAACACCATTAGCTGATTTATGTAGTAAAAAGTCTTAACTGAAGAAATCTTTCATGTTCCACTGTAATGCCTTCATTTTGATAAATAAACTCAATCCGTCTCAATGATAATCCGTGATTTCATCAGTCAAAATCATCAACTATACTTTGATAATCTGCGTCTGGCTTTAGAAGTGTTTTTATTTTTTCATGTTTGAATGCTTTTCTTCATTGTTATTCATATTTTGCTTGTTTTTACTCTGAAGCTGTGTTAAATGTCAGCGATTTAATTCACTGAACTCAGAACAAAGAGTATAAAAGAGCTTTTCTATCTTCAGACGCCAGCTAACCGTCTTATCTGCGCACATTTGTTATATTTAATTGCTTTCTGTCACAGTCATTATTTTCCAAAATATAAATGCATTATTTTCTCAAACTCAATAAACTCGTTAAATACAAATGAGTTCAGGTGCTGGTGAAGTTAATGATGATGCAAGTGGAAATATTTTCATTAAAATCCAGTGAAGGATCATTTTTTCCCAGTTTATATTTGAGTGCCGCAGTCTAAATAAATGGCTTCATGCAATATTGGAGAATGCATGGATTTATGCTGCATTGGGAGACAAAGTCATGTTTTGTTTGTCTGTTTGTTTTTTCAGAGGAAGAACATTGAGATTTTCATATTAGATTAGGCTATTTTTTATTCCGTTCACATTGTTATCTGTTAGACTGTCAGAAGAATATAGAAATATATAGACAGGTATATTTAAACTATCCAAAGCAGTGAAAACCGCATCTCTGTATTCATCCTCTGTCCTCCTTAAGGTGAAAAAAACATTAACTAAATTAACCATGGTTTAACCATGGTAGGCTATTTGTAGTAAAACTGGTTATACAAAACAATAACAACAACAAAAAACACTTTTACTATAATAAAACCAAGGTTAATTTTCTTAAGGGATATGTATTTGTGTATACAGATTCACAAACCCGCTTCAGAGTTCAGATCTGAATCAGAATGATTCACGAACCCGCTTCAAAGTTCGATCTGACAGAATGATTCATGAACGCTTCAGAGTTCAGATCTGAATCAGAATGATTCCCGCTTCATGAACAGAATGATTCCGCTTCAGAGTTCAGATCTGAATCAGAATGATTCACGAACCCGCTTCAGAGTTCAGATCTGAATCAGAATGATTCATGAACCCGCTTCAAAGTTCAGATCTGAATCAGAATGATTCACGAACCCGCTTCAAAGTTCAGATCTGAATCAGAATGATTCACGAACCCGCTTCAAAGTTCAGATCTGAATCAGAATGATTCATGAACCCGCTTCAGAGTTCAGATCTGAATCAGAATGATTCATGAGCCCGCTTCAGAGTTCAGATCTGAATCAGAATGATTAATAAACCCGCTTCAAAGTTCAGATCTGAATCAGAATGATTCACGAGCCCGCTTCAAAGTTCAGATCTGAATCAGAATGATCCACGAACCCGCTTCAAAGTTCAGATCTGAAAAAAATAGTCTTTATTAATTAATAATCTGCTCTTGTAATCATAATTTGTGTTCCTGTGGCTCAGTGGTAGAGCATTGCGTTAGCAGCGCAAAGGTAGTGGGTTCGAATCCCAGGGAACACATGTACTGACAAAACAAATGTATAGCCTGAATGCGCTGTAAGTCGCTTTGGATAAAAGCGTCCGCTAAATGCATAAATGTAAATGTAATTTGTGTTAAAAAGAATTGGTGTTTTGCTGCTCCTTTGTGAATTGTATGCATGGGTCATTACTGGAGATTTTCCAACGATTCTAGATTTTAAACAAAAGGGTCTTATTCTTGTGTAGAGCTGCAAAGAAACATGTTTACTACAATAACAGATGAATCCTATCTTATATTGATCTGAATTGGTGTCTCGACAGAGTAAACGCATTGATTTGAAGCGGCTGGCTGGTTAATGTGTCTCCGTGGGAGGGAAAGTCTGTTGATCTGAAACAGTGTTGGTGGATTAGTCTCCTTCTTTTGCAGGACGTTTGAAATGGAAACTTTCATCGCGTCCCGTGAGATCGGGCTGGTTTATCCGTCTGTCGCTCATCTGTGCTCTCAGATGATCCTCATGTCAGGATTGTTATGGGCCGCTGGTGATTTCTGACATGAGAACATCATGTTCTCTGACCGCAGGACAACAGATGAAACGTTTAATATCTGTGTGAGTGAAACACAAAGCTCAGCCCTCAGATATACTCATAACAAATCAAACATGACTATTATTAGACACAAGCTGAATGTACTCATTGGATGATGACTTGCGGTGTTTTTAACTAATGTCTTCATGTGTTTGTAGGACTGGAAATGGGTTTGGTGAACACACTAGTTATTTACATATGTGACCCTGGAGCAGCAGTCATAAGCAGCACAGGTATATTTGTAGCAATAACCAACAATACATAGTATGGGTCAAAATTATAATTTTTCTGTTATGCCAAAAATCATTAGATATTAAGATCATGTTCCATGAAGATATTACCTACCGTAAATATATCAAAACTTAATTTTTGATTAATATGCTAAGAACATAAAGGTTTTTCCAAATTTTTTTTTTGCACCCTCATATTCCAAATTTTCAGCCAAATATTGTCCAAACCATACATCAATGGAAATATTATTTATTCAGTTTTCCAAAAATGCATACAGAAATTGACCTTTATGACTGGTTTTGTGCTCCAGGGTCACATATATATATATGTATGTTTGCTTGGTTGATTTATGGATTGGCGTGATCCTGGTTTGTGGTTTGATCTTCATGATGTTTGCTGATGGATTGTTTAATTATCAGTTTGATTATGAATGGCTTGTATGTATTTATGTAATGGATCCTAATGGCGTGTCTGTAAATGGAAGGGCAGATTCTCTCTGATCTCCATTAGAAACCTTCATTTATCTGTTTACAGAGAGGACGGTGTTTTTGTGTTGTTTTTGTCATTTTGCTGAACTCTTTTCGTCTGTCATGTTTAACTACTGATGCTTTAATACTGACCTCTCTTTAGTTTAACTGGGTCAATCTATCAAAAGCTTTAAAAAAGTTATAATTCACCTCAAAATCAACGAGAAATTAGAGGAATTATTAACAGAAGCCTGTTTTTAGGATTTTTAAATGATATTTATCTAATTTTTATTAATGTGGGAAACATGTATTTTTATGCATGTATATTTTTGTTTATATGTAAAATATATATAAAATGTATAGAATACAGTATTTATACAGCTGCCTTTAAATAATGAATTATTAGCTGTTGAAGTGATTTTGCATAGCAGTCATGAAATGTATTTTTTTAGTGCAAAATATTGCATATTATTATTAGATTTGTTTGTATATTAAGTACTAAGTACACTGAAATTATTATACTTTTTTTCAAATAACTAGAAATTGCTAGTAAATATCAGAAATAATTTCAAGGAAATGGTAAGTAACGTTGAATTAAATATGAGATTTTGAAGACGGCTCACGTCACGTCGTCGTGCATCTGAAGGCTGGTTTGATGACTCTGGCTTTAATTAGTATAGCCTGTATTAGTGATGTCAGCAGTTCTTTACAGGCTATGCTAATCTATGCCAGAATCATCAGTGCAATGGAGTTTCCTCCGAAGAGTTATGCATTATGAACATACAGAAAATTGATGATCAAAAGTGAATGTGTTCTTTATTCCTGGACTGGATTGAATCTCCTCTGTTCTCATATTCTAGTCTTTATCATGTCAAATTGATTTATTTTTCATTATAAAAACAGAATATCTATCTTAATCATACAATTATGTGCACGTCAAATCAAATCTCCCACAACATCAGAGTCTATATCCAAACTTTTATCAATGCTTTCGTTATTATTTAATGTTTGCAGCACAGAAATGTAGCCTGCTGTGTAGACTGTTTGTGAAGCTCTTTCAAACATAGCATTTTACATGATGAGCGATGCTCTCTCTGAATCAGCGGCTGCGAAATAGCAGGTTTAAATATTCCCATGTGATTGTGAGTCGAGTCTGGTCGAGTCGAGTCTGGTCGAGTCTGGTCTGGTCTGGTCGAGTCGAGTCTGGTCGAGTCTGGTCGAGTCTGGTCTGGTCTGGTCGAGTCGAGTCTGGTCGAGTCTGGTCGAGTCGAGTCTGGTCGAGTCGAGTCGAGTCTGGTCGAGTCTGGTCTGGTCGAGTCTGGTCGAGTCGAGTCTGGTCGAGTCTGTTCGAGTCTGGTCGAGTCGAGTCTGGTCGAGTCTGGTCGAGTCTGGTCGAGTCGAGTCAGGTCGAGTCTGGTCGAGTCGAGTCTGGTCGAGTCGAGTCTGGTCGAGTCTGGTCGAGTCGAGTCTGGTCTGGTCGAGTCTGGTCTGGTCGAGTCTGGTCGGGTCGAGTCTGGTCTGGTCGAGTCTGGTCTGTTCGAGTCTGGTCTGAGTCTGGTCGAGTCTGGTCGAGTCTGTTCGAGTCTGGTCGAGTCGAGTCTGGTCGAGTCTGGTCGAGTCTGGTCGAGTCTGGTCGAGTCTGGTCGAGTCTGGTCGAGTCTGGTCGAGTCTGGTCGAGTCTGGTCGAGTCTGGTCGAGTCTGGTCGAGTCTGGTCGAGTCGAGTCTGGTGAGTCTCTGGTCGAGTCGAGTCGAGTCTGGTCGAGTGGTCGAGTCTGGTCGAGTCGAGTCTGGTCGAGTCTGGTCGAGTCTGAGTCTGGTCGAGTCGAGTCTGGTCGAGTCTGGTCGAGTCGAGTCTGTTCGAGTCGAGTCTGGTCGAGTCTGGTCGAGTCGAGTCTGGTCGAGTCTGGTCGAGTCGAGTCTGGTCGAGTCGAGTCTGGTCGAGTCTGGTCGAGTCTGGTCGAGTCGAGTCTGGTCGAGTCTGGTCGAGTCGAGTCTGGTCGAGTCTGGTCGAGTCTGGTCGAGTCTGGTCGAGTCTGGTCGAGTCGAGTCTGGTCTGGTCGAGTCTGGTCTGGTCGAGTCTGGTCTGGTCGAGTCTGGTCGAGTCTGTTCGAGTCTGGTCGAGTCTGGTCGAGTCTGGTCGAGTCTGTTCGAGTCGAGTGGTCGAGTCTGGTCGAGTCTGGTCGAGTCTGGTCGAGTCGAGTCTGGTCGAGTCTGGTCGAGTCGAGTCTGTTCGAGTCGAGTCTGTTCGAGTCGAGTCTGTTCGAGTCGAGTCTGTTCGAGTCTGGTGGCGTCTGTTCGAGTTGAGTTTGTTCGCGTCAAGCCTGTTCGCGTCGAGTCTGTTCGCGTCGAGTCTGTTCGCGTCGAGTCTGTTCACGTCGAGTCTATTCACGTCGAGTCTGTTCGAGTCTGTAGCAATAGCAGTGGAGATGTTTTTCTGTTAGTTTCGGGGGTTTGACAGTAAGTCCGCTGTGATGAATGTTCTCTGGTCTGTTGGTGTTTGTGTGCTCAGATTAATGCTGTTGTTCTCATCATGAGTCTCGCGGGACGTGCCGCTGGAGGATTTCCAGTTCATTCAGATGACAAACTCTCCTTTAACTAGATACAAGCGCTCAAATGAAAGCAGGAGATATTCTGCTTGACCAGCGAAGCCTTCGCTCAAATCCGTGGCCCTTTGATTAATGCAAAACAGAACATGCCCCGAGGATTTCCGTTCGCTTCCCCTC
>CM049883.1:435000-442500 GCA_027474115.1 Schizopygopsis malacanthus
CACACAATCTGGCAGATCGTGATGATCGTGTTCCTATGCGGCTCGCTTTCTTTAGTCACCATCACTGGGAACATCCTGGTCCTGGTGTCCTTTAAAGTCAACAAGCAGTTAAAAACAGTGAATAACTATTATTTGCTGAGCCTGGCGTTCGCAGACCTCATCATCGGCGTGCTTTCGATGAACCTCTACACTACGTATATAATCATGGGCCGCTGGGCGCTTGGGAACTGGGCCTGCGATCTGTGGCTGGCCGTTGATTACGTAGCCAGTAATGCTTCAGTGATGAACCTGCTGGTCATTAGCTTCGACCGGTATTTCTCCGTCACCCGTCCGCTGACGTACAGGGCCAAACGGACCACTAAGCGAGCCATGACCATGATTGGATTGGCCTGGTCCATTTCTTTCATCCTCTGGGCTCCGGCTATCCTCTTCTGGCAGTATTTCGTCGGGGAGCGGACGGTTCCTCGGGACCAATGCTACATCCAGTTCCTCTCGGAGCCGATCACCACTTTCTGCACAGCGATCGCTGCTTTCTATCTGCCTGTGACCATCATAACCGTCCTCTACTGGAGGATCTACAAGGAGACGGAGAACCGCTCCAAGGAGCTCGCTGGACTCAAGGGTTCGGGGAGCCAGGGGCGTCCGGAGGAACCCGTGCAGAAATGGTATGAGCTATCTACATTAGCTATGTTCCCATCCACCATTTTTATGCGCATTTTGGAATATCTCATAAAAAAAGATGTGCGTAAATTTAAGAAATGTGTATACAAATCTTTTTTGCGCACAAATGAACTGTCGGTAAGCCCCGCCCCCCTTAGTTACTGTTGCTCCCTCGGACAAACAAACGGAGCTATCGGTAAGCCCCGCCCCCTTAGTTACTGTTGCTCACTTACTGAAAAGTAATTCAACGTTTTATTTGAGTGCAAGAAATTACTACGTTTTTTATATTCTTAAGTATTAAAGATAAAAAAATACGTTTTTTTATGAAATGCAGTGCAGTAAAAAGTACAACATTATATTTTGGAATGTAAACGTTTTCTAATGAAAATACTCTGATAAACTACAGATTTACTTGGGCACAGTAAAAATATGTTACTACTGTCCACCTCTGAATATTACACATTTTATTACATATATATATATATATATATATATATATATATTACATATTTCTATGTTTATAAGTTAGTTATTTATCTCGTTTATGGTAGTGTGTTATTATGAAATATCAGTTTACATTTTAAATAGTGCTGTTAAACAATTAATCGTGATTAATCGTGTCCAAAAAAAGGTTTTATTTGCATAATATATATATGTGTGCTGTGTATATTTATTATGTGTATATATAAATACACACATGCATGTATATATATTTCAGATAAATTGTATTTTTATATATTCAATATTTTTATTTATAATATAAATGATATGAATATAAATATAGACATGTAAATATTTTCCAAATACAGTGTGTGTTTATACTGTATATACATTATAAATATACACAGTACACACACATATATTATGCAAACCTTTTTTTTTTGATGTGATTAATCGCGATTTAATCGTTTGAAAGCACTAATTATATTTATATTCTCATATTATATATAAATATATTTAATATGTAAACAACTTATTTTTTCTTAAATATATACATGTATGTGTTTGTATTTATATATACATAATTAATATACACAGTACACACATGTATTATGTAAACAAAGCTTTTATCTTTTTTGGGGGGAGGCGATTAATCGCAATTAATCGTTTGACAGCAGTAATATGAATATATTCAATATATAAACATAACATATTTTTCTTAAAAATATACATGCATGTGTTTGTATTTATATATACATAATAAATATAGACCGAACACACTTATGTATTATGTAAACAAAGCTTTTATCTTTTATTTTGGATGCGATTAATCACGAATAATCGTTTGACAGCAGTAATACAAATATATTCAATACATAAACATAGCATATTTTTCTTAAATATATACATGCATGTGTTTGTATTTATATATACATAATAAATATACACAGAACACACTCATGTATTATGTAAACAAAGCTTTTGTCTTTTATTTTGGAGGCGATTTAATCGTGATTAATCGTTTGACAGCAGTAATTCCTAAACATTCATCTATCCATTAATTGTAATAATTCAGTGAGAGTTTTGAGATCTGATCTGATCACATCTAAAACAATCTCACTGATTATTAGAATTAATGGTTAAATGAATGTTTGGAAATGTAAACTGATATTTCCTACTGACACACTACAGCAAAAGATAGAAATAATTGACATCAAACCATTCTATTTACCTTTTTGTGTTCTAATAATGTTGGCCACCGCTGTAAATGTAACAAAAAAACTAGATTAAATCCTGCTGCACTGATCTGACTCTGAAGAAAATGGATCTCTTAATTGTATTAGTTAAAAGTTCTCAATTTGTTCTATTCAACACTGAACCACGATTTCTTTAATTAAAACATACACACTATTAATTTTTTACAGTGTGGGGAATCCGGGAAGCTACGAGCTCCACCAGAGAAGTTCGGGCCGTCTTTGGTTCTGGCCGTTGACTCGGAAAGCTCGGAAGAGTCACGGCAGCGAGACGGACCGCTCTAGCAGCGATAGCTGGAATAATAACGAAACCGTCGACCAATCGGATGATGAGGAGGAGGAAGACGGTGAAGCCGTGTACTCGATCTCCGAGAACCTCCATCAAGACGCGAAACCGTCCAGAAAGGGATCGGACTCCAAAGCACCCAAAGATCAACCCAACGCCAAACGCTTCGCCAACAAGCGCAAGAAGGTCTCTTTGGTGAAAGAGAATAAAGCGGCGCAGACGCTGAGCGCCATCCTCATGGCCTTCATCATCACCTGGACGCCGTACAACATCATGGTCCTGGTGAACGCGTTCTGTGACGAGTGCATCCCCGAGACGCTGTGGGCTCTGGGATACTGGCTGTGCTACGTCAACAGCACCGTCAACCCCATGTGTTACGCGCTCTGCAACAAGACCTTCCGCACCACCTTCAGATCCATCCTACTGTGTCAGACGGACAAACCCAACAAGCCTCCGCTCCAGCAGAGACGGCCCGCGGACGCTCACCGGAGACACTAGAGGAACTTTGAGCGTCGCTTCTGACGCACAGTGTTTATATTAGAGCTAGGCAACGATTAATCACATCCAGAATACATGTGGATATTTATTACGTATATGTGTCCCTGGAGCACAGAGGCAGTCATAAGCAGCACAGCTATATTTGTAGCAATAGCCAACAATACATTGTATGGATCAAAATTATCAATTTTTCTCTTATGCCAAAAATCATTAGATATTAAGATCATGTTCCTTGAAGATATTACCAACTGTAAATATATCAAAACTTAATTTTTGATTAGTAATATGCATTTCTAAGAACAACTTTAAAGATGATTTTCTCAATATTTAGTTTTTGTTTGCACCCTCAGATTCCAGATTTTCAAATATTGTCCAAACCATACATCAATGGAAATATGATTTATTCAGCTTTCAGATTTTGCATAAAAAATTGACCCTTATGACTGGTTTTGGGTCACATATATTATAACAAACGTTTATTTAGTATGTGATTAATCGTAATCGCACTAGTGTATAGGTGCCTGGGACACGATGGATTGTGTGACTTCAGAATCATCCGCTAAAAACGTCTCCTGCTGCAGATGAAACTACGCAAATGAGACGTTTTCTTTCCTGTGTTGACGTATTATCTTCTGAAACAGAGTCGGGTGGGACCTGCGCTATTTAAGGGCTAACCCTCTGGTGTTGTTCGGTCATTTTAGACCCCCCCCACCCCCCCAAAAAAAGTTTGGAAATGTAAAATAATCGCTTCTTCATCAGAAACTCTGTGACTTTTGTCGCATTTGCTATGTGATCTAAAAAAGCTAAAGTCCCATTTTGTGTTGTTCGTGGTCAAAAATGACCGTCATAGGTAATGAATGGGAAATAGGCAAAACAAAAATACTAAGATATTTTTGTGTGTACAATCTACAAATCAGCCATAATGCACAGTGCACAGCAATAACGAGGTGACACAACTTGCGTAATTATGCCTGAAAACACTGCTCAGTAAATAAGGATTGCACAGCACTGAATATATACAGCTATACTGGCATCTAACGGCTAAAACATGGGATTACAGATCATTTTAATAAAAAACAATTCACAAGGTGGAACACATTTGCCTCAATTCAATGATTTTGAAATACATTTGCTCTATTTTTAACTTAAATACTGCATTAATTTGAAAATTATATATATATATTTTTTTTTTTTACAATTTATGCAGAAAATAGTCCATAATTTAGATATGGATATTAAATAGTAACACGAAACACTCCAAATACAAAATATTAAAGAAAAAACTATATTACAGATGAAACATGGTATTACGTGGTATTGCAGATGATTATTTTTTGTTCACAAGGTGGAACACATTTGCCTCAATTTAATTAATTGTAAATACTTTTGCTCTATTTTTAACTTAAATACTGCATTAATTGAAAAATTATATAATAATTATATATATATATATATATATATTTTTTTTTTTTTTACAATTTATGCAGAAAATAGTCCATAATTTAGATATGGATATTAAATAGTAACACAAAACACACTCAAAATACAAAATATTAAAGAAAAAAACTATATTGAAATTAAATACAGTATATAATTTTTTTCAAAATTACACGATTATGTCAAAATTACATGTTTTGACCATGAATAACACAACAGCAGAGGGTTAAATCAATCACTTTGTCCAACCCTACATTATTTTCTCACAGGTTTGGCTCCTAATGTACATAAACTAGATTTAATCTAGACTTTAATTTAATGCTAAAGGAAGACTTCACCCAAGAATCATCATTCTGTTATTATTTACACCCTCAAAGCTTTCCGTCTTCTGCTGAACACAAAAGATATTTGGAAGAAAAACTAGACACTGACCTCCACAGTATGAAGAACATACTAACATGTTTGGGTGAAGTATCCCTATTCACATGCACTGATCTGGATTCAGTGTTTCTCTGGGTTTATGTGGATGTTTAGTCGTGGTTCTCCGTGGTTTTGTACTGTTTTACTGCTGAAACGTTTGATTTCACCCTCGTGAATGTTTTAAATGCATTTCCACTTTAACTCAAGTGCACACCACAAAACCAAAGCACTTCATGCATTTAGTGTAACACTTCATTTTATCTTTGTATCTTTGCAAATACAGCAGTCATTCGAGTATTAATAGTTCGTCTACTAACTGATTACATAGCACCTGGGTGTATTTGTAATTAGATTGTGCTACACTTTAACACACTTCATGATGTTAAATAATTTATTTTTGTATTAATACAATACAAAAATACAGAGTTGACATTTAAAGAATGAGTGCACTTAATACACAAAGTATCATTATGTCAACCAAGTCACTTTGGATTTAAACATCTGCCAAATGCATAAATGTAAATGGCTTGCAACAGTAAGGTTACAGGTTCGATTCCCAGGGAATGCATGAACAGATAAAATGTAGACCAGTTTTAGTGTGCACTCGGCCAGTTTTAGTGTGCACTCGGCCAATTTTAGTGTCCACTCGGTCAGTTTTAGTGTGCACTCGGCCAGTTTTAGTGTGCACTCGGCCAGTTTTAGTGTGCACTCGGCCAATTTTAGTGTGCACTCGGGACAATTTTAGTGTGCACTCAGCCAGTTTTAGTGTCCACTCGGTCAGTTTTAGTGTGCACTCGGCCAGTTTTAGTGTGCACTCGGCCAGTTTTAGTGTGCACTCGGACAGTTTTAGTGTGCACTCGGACAGTTTTAGTGTGCACTCGGACAGTTTTAGTGTGCACTCGACCAGTTTTAGTGTGCACTCGGCCAGTTTTAGTGTGCACTCGGCCAGTTTTAGTGTGCACTCGGCCAGTTTTAGTGTGCACTCTGCCAGTTTTAGTGTGCACTCGGCCAGTTTTAATGTCCACTCGGCCAGATTTAGTGTGCACTCGGCCAGTTTTAGTGTCCACTCGGCCAGTTTTAGTGTCCACTCGGCCAGTTTTAGTGTGCACTCGGCCAGTTTTAGTGTGCACTCGGCCAGTTTTAGTGTGCACTCGGCCAGTTTTAGTGTGCACTCGGACAATTTTAGTGTGCACTCGGCCAGTTTTAGTGTGTACTCGGACAGTTTTAGTGTGCACTCGGCCAATTTTAGTGTGCACTCGGACAGTTTTAGTGAGCACTCGGCCAGTTTTAGTGTGCACTCGGCCAGTTTTAGTGTGCACTCGGCCAGTTTTAGTGTCCACTCGGCCAGTTTTAGTGTGCACTCGGCCAGTTTTAGTGTGCACTCGACCAGTTTTAGTGTGCACTCGGACAATTTTAGTGTGCACTCAGCCAGTTTTTGTAATTAGGAACAGACTAGAATTTGTAAGTAATCTGCCCTGTATTTTTGCAAGTATCGCTCAACTTATTCTACTAAACAGTCTAATAATACTCTAATGACATGCAGTTTCAAAGTGACGTATCATGAGTATAATGTCCAAAGCGGACTATTGTAATTAAGTGTGATTGTTCTTAATTAGTGTGAATGCAGCTAAAAGCTCCAGACTGCAACCTGAAGTTGTCATTTCTAATGCAAGTACTAAAGTACAGTTAAATGTTGAAACTTTTCTATTTCAAATAAATCATTGGCTAGATGCCTGTGTATAATATTGAGATTAAAAGAACGATTTCTCTGTACTTGTAACCCCCTGAGAGCAGAAAAGAGCCAGCAGCCGTGGGAAGACGGATCCAAAAAACCCTGCTGCCCACGTCTCCTTAAACCTGGCTGCTTTTTTTATTCCGGTTCTGTGCAAATCCGTGTAAAAACAAGTGCAAGACCCTCCTGCAATCTGAGAAGAATAAGCTGCAAGAACTCAGGCTGGGATTCAGTCGGGGAGGGTTTCTGCGATATGGATCAGTTGCGTAGCATGCTTTCCTGCAGCTCGGAGAGTAGAACATGGCTTGCAACAGCAAGGTTACGGGTTCGATTCCCAGGGAATGCATAAACCGATCAAATGTAGACCTTGAATGCAATGGATAAAAGTGTGTGCCAGTTGCATAAATGTAAATGTGTGTACACCAATATGACACAAAACACAAAACTGTGAGTGTTAAATGTCCTTCTGTCTTGTAGTGTGCACTTGGCTTGTTTTAGTGTGCACTTGGCTAGTTCTAGTGTGCACTTGGCCAGTTTTAGTGTGCACTTGGCTAGTTTTAGTGTGCACTTGGCTAGTTTTAGTGTGCACTTGGTCAGTTTTAGTGCGCACTTTACCAGTTTAAGTGTGCACTTGGCTAGTTTAAGTGTGCACTTGGCCAGTTTAAGTGTGCACTTGGCCAGTTTTAGTCTGCACTTGGCCAGTTTTAGTGCGCACTTTACCAGTTTAAGTGTGCACTTGGCCAGTTTAAGTGTGCACTTGGCCAGTTTAAGTG
>CM049883.1:450000-472500 GCA_027474115.1 Schizopygopsis malacanthus
AATGAGCATAATATCATCTTAACTATCGATAATGAAATTAGCTATTGTCGATATCTCTGACTATCGTCTATCGGCACAACCCTAGTCTCAGTCTAAATAACACACACCGGAGAATTTGGAAGCCAAACAAATTTGAATATAATGTACATTTACAATACTATTAATTTACAATTTTTTAAATATAAATTACAATACTTTTGTCTTAATTTCTACACGTGCAAGCAGGGCCTAAAACTAACTTTTTACCACATCTGTCATTTTAATCACATATTTTTCCTGGACATTAAACTGTTTTTGCAGTTGCTGCTACTACAACTACTAAACATATTTATTAATAATAATCCAAATATAAAAAATTGAAATTAGAACCATGCATTTTAATCACGATACAAACAATGATGCTACATGTAGATGGGCATTTTTTTTATTCTTCCTGGATTGCATTAAACATAAACTGTTGACTTCTGCTTTAGAAATTATGATAAAACCTGCTTGAAACGAAAGCAGCAGACATGTTAAAGTTCACTCTCTGACTGCTGGCGCTTGATCCGAGGGGAAATAATGCCATTGAAATGCCTGTTCCCTTCGGAAATACATTCATATAAACCCCCGACGCAATATTGAAATATATATTTCCAATAGTGAGCTTGCAATATAGCCTGTACAATATTTTCTTTGTTCGCGTCTGTTAATTTTATTCCTTGCTTGCAAGAGATTGCCGTTGAGCTTTTATTTTGACGGAAACTTAAATAAATAAACTTTATTCGGGAGAGGCGTAATAGCGCCCCCTAGCGTATAACAGAAAACACAGGAAATTACATGTTTGGCGGGGAAAGAGTTAAATATTTAAAAGGCATAATTTGGTTTATTTAAAAATGTAAGATTTGTATCTAGTGTAGATTTGAAATGTCTTTATTTTTTGGTAATTGCATACCTTGTCTCATTTATTCTGAGATCGCCATTAAAATAGTTTGATGTTAAAAGTGAATCAATTAATGAATTGTTGACAGTCAATAAGGGTTCAATATATTGTATGAGTCAAAATTATACATTTTTCTGTTATGCCAAAAATCATTAGATATTAAGATCACGTTCCATGAAGATATTTTGTACCGTAAATATATAAAAACTTAATTTTTGATAATTAATATGCATTAAGAACTTAATTTAAACATCTTTAAAGATGATTTTCTCAATATTTAGATTTTTTTGCACCCTCAGATTCTCAAATATTGTCCAAACCATACATCAATGGAAATATAATTTTTTCAGCTTTCAGATGATGCGTAAATCTCAATTTCACAAAATTGACCCTTATGACTGGTTTTATGGATGTATAACATATTTCAAGTTTTGGTCATATGGCCCACTCCTAACCGTGACTGATGTTTGTGGTACCGGAGCAGGTCCGCAGGCTCGCTGGAGTGTCTCACCGTCATCGAGGAGCTCGTCCAGCGCCGCAAGAGCAGCGTTTCGTTCCCTCCGGAGAGTCCTCTGGCCACACGGCTGCTGAAGTCTGCGGTCAAGCCCTATCCGCCCATCAGCACGTCCTACATCAAAACCACCACTCGCCAGCTGAGCTCGCCCTCCTGCTCGCCCGCGCCGTCACCCTCCCACAGCCCGCTGTCCACCCGCCGCGGACCGGACCGGGCCCAGAGGAGGCGTGTCCCGCGCCAGCGCTCCTACAGCACCACCGGCTCCGTCAGCCGCTCCGCAGACTGGACCGAGGAGCTCCGCTCGCTGCCGTCCCAAACCAGCGCCTCGGAGGAGACGCTCAGAACCGGCGCCGATCCGAGCTCCACGTGCAGCTTCCAGGAGGTCTTCACAGGTCCGTTCACACTCTGTTAAAGCTATTATAATGTATTTCATTGTCATAACTATCCAGTGTGTTATGATTTGAGCTTAATCAGACATATGTGACCCTGCAGCAGTCATAAGCAGCACAGCTATATTTGTAGCAATAACCAACAATACACTGTTATGTTATGACAAAAATCATTAGGATATTAAGATCATGTTCCATGAAGATATTACCTACCGTAAATATATCAAAACTTAATTATTGATTATTAATATGCATTAAGAACTTAATTTGAACAACTTTAAAGAAGATTTTCTCAATATTTAGATTTTTTTGCACCCTCAGATTCCAGATTTACAAATATTGTCCGATCATACATCAATGGAAATATGATTTATTCAGCTTTCAGATGATGCATAAATCTCAATTTCCGAATATTGACCTTTATTGTGCTCCAGGGTCACGTATCTTATGTATATATTAAGTTTGTTATATGATGCTATTGCCTCTTGTAAGATTAATAAAGTTGCTAAACTATTTCCAGTGAGGTTTGAGGAAACGAATCCAATCTTTTATTAATTCACAAAATAGCCATATTTATTTATTATGCCACTGTAATGAGATCATGTGACAACAGTGTAGCACACAACTGCTTAATGTTTCATATTGTTTTTCCATAATGCATGTTTATTTAAATAATAGGCAGTGCATTAGTATTCCATCCTGAGTCTCTGTCCTGTAGAGAGGCATTATGGGATTGCTGGAGATGCTGTCTGAGCATGTTGAGTTTGATGGCGTCACACGCTGACAGAAAACAGCACGTGTGTGTGTGTGTGTGTGTGAGATAGAGAATAAAGAGAGGCTGTTCTGTGCTGGCCGTGGAGTGAATATATTCTGTTTCAGTCCGAGCTCTTTGTGTTAGTGACTGATGAACAGCTCTGGATCTGAATGAACTGCGATAACTAATAACATGAAACCACGTGTTCAGCGGTAGCTATGTTTACATGCAATACAATAACGGAGTGTCTATTTATACTAGGTGCAAATGGCCCGCCTTGTTGGCAGAGGCTATTTATGCTGATAGGGGTGGGAGGAAAACCAATCCATCGATGCATCGCGATTCTGGATCGATTCTGAGCTTAGTTTTTAATCAGATGTGCGATGACGAGTTTCCTTAAACACCCGTATGCTGCTTGCTTACAATGACACACACACACACACATACACACAGTGAAACACAGTGACACACACTCACACACACAGTGACACACACACACACACACACAGTGACACACACACACACAGTGACACACACACACAGTGACACACACACACAGTGACACACACAAAGTGAAACAGTGACACACACTGTGTCTGTCACTGTGTGTGTGTGTGTCACTGTGTTTCGCTTTGTGTGTGTGTGTCACTATTTCACTTTGTGTGTGTGTGTGTGTGTGTCACTTTGTGTGTGTGTGTCACTGTGTGAGTGTGTGTCACTGTGTGTGTGTGTCACTGTGTGTGTGTCACTGTGTTTCACTTTGTGTGTGTGTGTGTGTCACTGTGTTTCACTTTGTGTGTGTGTGTTTGTCACTGTTTCACTTTGTGTGTGTGTGTGTGTGTCACTGTTTCACTTTGTGTGTGTGTGTGTGTGTGTGTGTGTGTGTGTGTGTGTGTGTGTGTGTGTGTGTGTGTGTGTGTGTTTTTTCAGGGTTATAACGGATAATGTCCCGGAAAATTACTAGTATTTTTCTTACAGTGTAATAACTGATTAACACTCACCGGTACAAGCTACTTACACAACTGCATCACCTAATGAACCGTTATTACATTATTATTAAATTGAATAATTGTAAATGTGTGTACTGCGAGGCATCGTTAGTTTCCTCGTTTTGGATGGAAAGGTGTCACTTATCAAAAGTTGCCAAATAAATAAATAGCTCGATTTAATAAGCTATAGGTGTAATAAATAGGCTTAAATAGCATTCTAGTCATAGCTTTAATCACCAGATATTAGTTTTAGCTCGTCACAGAAAAAAGGTTAGTCGATGAAATTAGCACTTCTGTGCATCTCTAATCATGACTCCACCGCGCTCGTTAGCGCTAGCTCGTATGCTGACGGAGTCTGTCTGTGTGTCCAGGCCGGACGCTGTTGGAGCGCTTCTTCCAGCAGCAGGACTCCGGAGAGCCGGAGGAGGCCGAGAAGATCTGCTCCAGGATCCTGGCCATGGGTCTCCTTCTGCCCTTCAGCGACTGCTTCAGAGAGACCTACGGCAGCGGCGCACACCTCGCACACACGTTTGACGTGAGTCCTGATTCACTCGCACTGTGGGGGGGGGGCGATGTGACCAAAATCTTATATCACGATGTGAAACATTTTATATCACGATATAGTGATTTATTTATCCTTATCACCGATATCAAACTAATACAAGCCTAAAGAGCGAAAAACTCAACCTCACTGAAGATAAATAAACAGTCCGTGATGAAATAAGAAACTAAATACAAGCAAAAAATACATAAATAAGAAACACTTACATACTCTGTGTAAATTAATTAGTCTTCACTGTGTTAATTATATCTGTCTATCTATGATAGATATAATTAACACGTGTATTATGTATAGATTCTATACATATTATAAATATATCATTATTTATTCTCATTAAAGTGATTAAGTCGAGAGCAGTGTGCTGTGATTAACATGAATATTGGAACGCTTCCCCTTTAAGAGCGAAGTCCGGATCTAATATAGCTCCTGTATGTGTTTCTCTTTCTGCCGTTTACTCTCTCTTAAGACCTTAATCACTGTGTTAACGAGGAGACTTGCACAGACGGGGATTCTGACGCATATAAGTGTGTTCATGTAATTGTTCAAAGTCGGCGGAAAAGAAAAAGCGCTCCTCTCACACAGAAAGAGACGGCGCACGCGTATAGCTCTGTTGTTTGAGTTTGTTTTAAAGCGACAGTGCTTAAAAACGCGTGAGCATGCTACAGATGTATCCCTCGTTTAGTAACGAGCTCCTGGTTTTGTGCTCGTTCTGTCTCTCGTCACGCGGCGTATAAAGATCGCAGTCACTCAAGGTATTACCGTAAACAATGTATTTTACAACACCACGAAATAAACGATAGAACATAATATGAAACGATAGATTTTAATTTCGTCAATCCGATACATATATCGTCATATCGCACAGCACTACACTGCAGTGATGTCTTCTTTACATTTACAGCAGAGGCCAACATTATTAATTAAGTCAGGTATTTGTATCTTTTGCTGTAGCGTGTCAGTCGGAAGTATCAGATTATATTTCCAAACATGCATTTAGCCATTAATTGTAGTAATCAGTGAGATTTTAGAGATCATTATCAGTCTGTCTGGAGTCACATAAAGAAGCAGAACAAACTGAGACGGAGTAAATCCAGAAGACCACGCTTAGAGAAACCTCCGGAGAAGCTCAGGTGCACCGAGGACAAACGCTGCTTTAAACACAAAGATGCTCACAACAAATCTACTTTAAAAAAAAAACTATTTTTTTTTTTTTTTTGAAAATAGAAATAAAAATAGAAAAAATGACACACAGTAATGTAAACTCACTTGCCTGAACTCTTTATATGAACCTTCACACACAAATAAAACAAACAAATAAATAGACCTAAAATTACGATTTGATTTGCATATTAAAATTCTTTCAATTTGAGTTAAATTATTTTGGTTTTAAATAGAGTTGCAAAGGGGTGGAACATTTCCGGAAACTTTCCAATAATCCTGGTAAGTTTCCAAAAATTTACTGGAAATTTTCCACCTTTTTACAACCCTAGTTTTAACCGAACTAATTAAAATAATAATAATCATAAATAATAATAAACTGAATGTGATTCAGATTTGTCAGGAATGAAACTGGTCAGATGTTCTATAATAGTACTAATAAACTAACTGTGTTTATTTTACAAAAGCCAGGTGTTTTGTTAATAAATCCAATTTATTATTATTTTATAAAAAAAAATTATACAGTGTTGTTATCAAGTACAACAAATAAAAATCCAAAGATATATTCAAGGGCTTTGTGGGATCTATGGTGCATATTAATCACAATTATGGGATGGAATGTGGTTAAAATGGGCAAAAATACAATTTAAACCACATTAAATGCACCATAGATCCCACAAAGCCCTTGAATATTATTTGAATTGCTTGACAAAATGTCATTGCCTTTATTGGAGAACGCACGCAGCGAGACCAAAAATGTGTGTTCAGCGTTTTCATCACTTATTTACAGTCCTGGCTCTGTAAGAATCCGGGCTCTCTGATTGGCTCGTGCTTTACGGCGTCATCGGTGAGTGATGTCATCAGTCTCTCTCTCTGTGTGCTGCCGGGCGAGCGAGAGGCCAGAAAAAGCAACCGGATCTCTCTGCAGCAGCATCAGCAGGCGATGCTCAGCCGTGACTGTATGCGTCTGCTGAGTCACGGATCTGAGGCTGTGCAGGGAAACCTGGATCCGCTGAGAGTCATGAGAGCATGGAGGACGCTTCCGACGGGACGCTGCCGCTCCGGGAGACTCGGGAGCTCATCAGTGGATGTGGAGAGAACAGACAAACACAGCCGGACTCGCTCCGTCACGGCAGCAGCACACTAGAACCCGCTCAGGTCCACTTCTGCTTAACTAGCGGTTTATACAGACAGCCCTGATCAGACCTCAGCTTCTGAGACGGCAGGCTTTGGTCTGTTTGGATGCTGTGAATATTCTATTCAGTGATTGGTCCGTGCGTATGTCGTCATCATCCGAAAATCCCGTTTGTGGTACAGCGGTGTCGTGAATCATCTCTTAAGATTGAGTCCTACACTTAATTACGACTGATTATTTTACACTCAAGTCAATTCTTTCTTAGCAGTGTTCTTGTGGGTGATTCTTCGAGGCCCAGATGTGATTAGTTTTCTGTGCCGTTTGGGTCTGACGTGAGTTTGTGTTTAGTTGCCTGATCATGTGATTGGTGTCCAGCACGATCAGCTGTACACATGGGCAGCGGTCAGTCAGCCGACGCCGTCTCTGGAGGGACACCTGAAGAACCTGTGGCCCCCGACCAGACCCGGAGCCCAGGACCGGCCCCAACCCAAATACACCGAGGAAGGTATGAACACGCTCTCTCACACACACACACACACACACACACACCGACATACACACACTCTCTCACACACACACACTCTCTCTCTCTCTCTCTCTCTCTCTCTCTCTCTCTCTCACACACACACACATACACACACACTCTCTCACACACACACACACACACACACACTCTCTCACACACACACACACACACACACGCTCTCTCTCTCTCTCTCTCTCACACACACACACACACACACACACTCTCTCTCTCTCTCTCTCTCTCACACACACACACACACACACACACACACACACACACACACACACACACACGCTCTCTCACACACACACACTCTCTCTCACACACACACACACACACACACACACACACACACACACACACGCTCTCTCACACACACACACACTCTCTCTCACACACACACACGCACACACACACACACTCTCTCTCTCTCGCTCTCTCTCTCTCACACACACGCTCTCTCTCACACACACACACACACACACTCTCTCACACACACTCTCTCACATATATAAAATATATAATGATACAAATGACATATATATAATTATATTTTTTAACAGTTTATTTCTGACTGCATTCATCAAACTCAAACATGCAGCTAGTTATTTTTAGAAATATAATTTTTTTAATGCGAATACATTAAATCTCAAACAAAACCCCAAATCTCCTCTAAAACGAATAATTAAATGTCAGGTGTACCATCGAGTCTTGACTCTTAAGATGTATTTTTTCAGGTCTGTAAGCTAGTTTTAATTCTGTTCAGGGACCTGAATGTCTAAACCAGATTATTTCTCGTTATTATTTGTGCGTTTGCAGCGGTCGAGGAGCAGGCGGGTGAGTAACTCGATGGTTTAACATCGCCCCATATTAACATCATCACTGGCTGAGCTTCAGAGATATTAAAGCTCTTCTATTCATTCATGTGCTGGTGTTTGTTTACTAATGTTGCCTAGCAACAAGCAGCTGTTTATCCATCACTCCATCAGCACCGATCTCATTCACATCATCACTTGCTGCGTCCTGAATAGAATTAGTCACAAATCATAGTATGGTTAAAATAGCATTCCAAAGATTCTACTACTTCCGGTCAGAATTCCAGGATTAGAACTACAAACACGCATAAAAGAACTACAAACATGGCGAGACCAACGTACAGGGATTTGAGTGATAAATAATCAATGTCTAAGCTGATTAAAAAGTATTAAGTTAATGTTATCCGCGTTATATTTCATCTGCAGCAACACTGTGAACTTGCATAACGATACATTTGGCGTTTAACTTTTAAAAGCATCATTATGCAAACACGTAATGTTCACATAATGCACATTTTCCCTTTATTTCTCTCCAATACGGTACGAAATTAAATTAAATGTGGATGATGTTAACGGTGATGAGATGATTGACAGGTCAGTTTAAACTGTGACAGGATGTGTAACTAAGCAACAGAAGTAGTGCGTGCATACTCAAGTATGTACTTTATCTTCAAATAAAGAGTGCATACTTTTTAGGGTGTAGTACAAGTAGGCGATTTGGGACGCTGCAACGGTGTTTTACCGCCCATTATCTTTTATGTCATCATGTTGTGTGAGTTTACAGAGATTTATAGTCAAACATCTGGACATGCATGATTTAAAAATATATATATAATCTTTTTTTAATGTATTAATTTAATTAATTATGTGTTTTATTTAGCCTATATTAAAAAAGTTTGAGTATAATTGCTAATGAAATTCAAAGTATACATTGTGTTCTTTACAAAACTAACTAATACACAGCATCTGCGTTCCTCCTTCAATAGTGTACCTTACAAACAATCAAGTTCATATTCATATTCACAAAATTAATATTTCTTTGTCTTCTCTGATTCGTGTGTGTTTCAGAGCATCAGGCCGTCGTCTCAGACCTGAAGAAACAACAGCAAGAAGAAATCTGGGAAGTTGAGGTACGTCTTCTTTCTGAGGACCTTGTGTTTTTCCCCTCACGTTAATAATGTGTTATTAAAAATACATCTTCATTGCTTCACATCTGTATCATTGTATTGTATATATAATATGTGTCCCTGGAGCACAAAAGCAGTCACAACAATACATTGTATCGGTCAAAATTAATTTTTTTCTTATGCCAAAAATCATTAGATATTAAGATCATGTTCCATAAAGATATCACCTATCGTAAATATATCAAAAATTAATTATTGATTATTAATATGCATTGCTAAGAACTTCATTTGAGGTGATTTTCTCAATATTTCGATTTTGTTGCACCCTCAGATTCCAGATTTTCAGCCATAAATTGACACTTAAGACTGGTTTTGTGGTCACATATGGTACTTTATAGTCCTCGTGATAAAGCTGACGTTATCTAGTCTTTAGTGTATGCAGCTGATATCAAGCAGGGATGCGTGAGAAGCTCGTTTCAGGATTCATTCGTTAGTCGATCGGTTCTGCAGACGTCTCATTTCCATATGCGCTCATTCAGAAACAATCAGCGGTGAGCTCAGGAGAAGTGTGCTGTAGTGTGCACTACCAGCAGAGGGCAGCAGCACTGCACACTTCATCCATCAGCAGTGTTGCCGGGCAGGATAGGCGACTTCCAGCACAAAACCAGCCCATAATAATGATATAATTTAAATCAGCTATTTTTAACTCATTAAAGACGACAAAATAATATCAATATAATTTTTACATAATTTGTTTTTGGTATAATTTCATATTATATGTCATTTCAAAATTATATTTCATGTATACACAAAAGTATTGTATATACAATTAACAATTATTGAATGTACTGCTATGCATAATAACTATGGAACAATGATGATAATAATAATAATAATAACATAATAATGGGAACTCGCCCAATCTGGCAACGCTGTCCATCAGACCTTTACTACAAGAGGACAGACAGATAGTGGACCGTCTGTTTTATATTATATACATGCACACAATTATTCATTTTAACAGTTACACGCGTATACTAGTTATTCATATTATGGAATTATGTAAATGCTCTATTAAATAAAATGTTATACAATTATTAATTATATTAATATAAATTATTATATATATATACACACACACTAATATATTTGAACCAATTGTATGCACAATTATAAAAATATTAATTATTGTAATAATTGCATATAAATGCTTATTAATATTATAATTATGTAAGTGGTTAATTATTGAATTACGTTTAGTAATTCAATAATTATTCATTTTATTAATATACATTTTTACATTTATAATTTCATATTATATATGTCATTTTAAAATGATGTTTTATGTATAGACAAAATAATTATATACAATTAACAATTATATATTGCTATGCATAATTGTAGTAATTTACATTATATTACATCAAATATATTATAATACATTATATATATATAATATAAAATGTATGTATTTAATTGCCTAATCTTATGATTATGTAAATGCTTCGTTTCGGTTTAAATAAAATAACATTAAAATAAGCAATTATTATTACAAAATATTAATAATAATTGTATGCGCACAATTAATGATTAATTATTGCATTAGTAGTTTTATATCAATAATTGCTATTTAAATATTTCTGATTATTACTATAATATATTAAGACTTTTATACAAACAATTAGCAATTAATTGAGTATAATAAATAAATACATTAGTCTTTAATTCCTATTAATGCTATTAATTTTATATGATTATGTACTTTTTTACTTTTTTGAATAAAATAAAATTAAGTGTTTTATGTTGATAAAAAATGCATGAATATATTTGTATCAGCATTGGTGTTAAATATCAGCCATGCATCGTCCATAATGGTTCAGTGTTTCTCATTAAGCATCAGTGTGTGCTGCTCTCTATTAGGTCCTGTAGGGTCTGTTGTATTACGAGGACTGAGGGCATCTATTGTTGTGTTTTGAGTCTGAAAGCAGCTGCTGCGCATCAGTTCGGTCCACACTTCAGCATTGCTTCTTCCACAGAAAACACATTTAACGAGTCCAGTGTAATTATGTCTGTAGCGTTTCATCACGCCTGCCTCTGTCTCCGCAGGAGGAGTCGGTGCTGAAGACGGTGCGTCTGAAGCAGGAGCACGTCTGCGTGATCGAGCAGCTGGAGCAGACCATCGAAGACCTGCGCTGTAAGATCGCCGAGCTGGAGAAACCGCAGCCCCTGCTGGAGCGGGAGGTGCTGACGCAGGACCAGGAGTGCGGAGGAGAGGAGCGCCTCCTCCCAGACGTCTGCCATGTGGACCTGCAGACTGAAAACACTGCACTGCTGCCGCTGGAGGCCAAATCGGTGCAGACGTCTCCCATGGAGGAGAGCTTTACGTTTAAAGTGCCTCCTGTGGAGGCGCAGGTGCCGGGGAGGAGTGACTCCTCGATGCCGTCAGAAACTGAGAATGCTTCGCAAGCGTTTGTGTGCATGTGCCAGCAGCAGCCGGGCGCTTCGGTGCCTCCTCCACCTCCTCTTCCTCCCTCCGGGATGTGTGCACCTCCTCCTCCACCTCCGCTTCCAGGAATGAGTGCTCTTCCTGCTCCTCCTCCTCTCCCAGGCATTTCATTTCCTCCTCCTCCACCTCCTCTACCAGGAATGTGTGTGCCTCCTCCTCCACCTCCTCTACCGGGAATGGGTGCGCCTCCTCCTCCACCTCCTCTACCAGGAATGTGTGCGCCTCCTCCTCCACCTCCTCTACCGGGAATGGGTGCGCCTCCTCCTCCACCTCCTCTACCAGGGAATGGGTGCGCCTCCTCCTCCGCCTCCTCTACCGGGAATGGGTGCGCCTCCTCCTCCGCCTCCTCTACCAGGAATGGGTGCGCCTCCTCTAATGGGTGCGCCTCCTCCTGCCGCCTCCTCTACCAGGAATGGGTGCGCCTCCTCCTGCACCTCCTTTACCTGGAATGGGTGCGCCTCCTCTACCAGGAATGGGTGCGCCTCCACCTCCTCCTCCTGGTCCTCCTATGTCCTTCGGTTTGGGCTCTCTGCCTCCTCCGCTCCCGCTGGGTCTGTACGCATTTGGAGCTCCTCATGAGAAACCGCCTCGCAAAAGCTTGATGGAGCCTCCGAGACCCATGAAACCGCTCTACTGGACCCGAATACAGCTGCACAGCAAAAAGTACCGTCATTTCTTCATTTGGTTCAGCTGCTGTTTAGATCAGTACTCCCTTCCTTACTCCCTCCCTTACTCCCTTCCTTCCTTATTCCCTCCCTTACTCCCTTCCTTCTTACTCCCTTCCTTCCTTATTCCCTCCCTTACTCCCTCCCTTACTCCCTCCCTTCCTCCCTTACTCCCTCCCTTACTCCCTCCCTTCCTCCCTTACTCCCTCCCTTACTCCCTTCCTCCCTTACTCCCTTCCTTACTCCCTTCCTTACTCCCTTCCTTACTCCCTCCCTTACTCCCTTCCTTACTCCCTTCCTTCCTTACTCCCTCCCTTACTCCCTCCCTTACTCCCTCCCTTACTCCCTTCCTTACTCCCTTCCTTATTCCCTTCCTTACTCCCTTCCTTACTCCCTTCCTTACTCCCTCCCTTACTCCCTCCCTTACTCCCTTACTCCCTTCCTTACTCCCTCCCTTACTCCCTCCCTTACTCCCTCCCTTACTCCCTCCCTTACTCCCTTCCTTCCTTACTCCCTCCCTTACTCCCTCCCTTACTCCCTTCCTTACTCCCTCCCTTACTCCCTTCCTTACTCCCTCCCTTACTCCCTCCCTTACTCCCTTCCTTACTCCCTTCCTTACTCCCTCCCTTACTCCCTTCCTTACTCCCTTCCTTACTCCCTTCCTTACTCCCTTCCTTACTCCCTTCCTTACTCCCTCCTTACTCCCTCCCTTACTCCCTTCCTTACCTTCCCTCCCTTACTCCCTCCTTACTCCCTTCCTTACTCCCTTCCCCTTCCTTACTCCCTTCCTTACTCCCTCCCTTACTCCCTTCCTTACTCCCTCCCTTACTCCCTCCCTTACTCCCTCCCTTACTCCCTTCCTTACCTTCCCTCCCTTACTCCCTTCCTTACTCCCTTCCTTACTCCCTTCCTTACTCCCTTCCTTACTCCCTTCCTTACTCCCTCCCTTACTCCCTTCCTTACTCCCTCCCTTACTCCCTTCCTTACTCCCTCCCTTACTCCCTTCCTTACTCCCTCCCTTACTCTTACTCCCTTCCTTACTCCCTCCCTTACTCCCTTCCTTACTCCCTCCTTACTCCCTCCTTACTCCCTTCCTTACTCCCTACCCTCCCTTACTCCCTTACTCCCTCCCTTACTCCCTTCCTTACTCCCTTCCTTACTCCCTTCCTTACTCCCTTCCTTACTCCCTCCCTTACTCCCTCCCTTACTCCCTCCCTTACTCCCTTTACTCCCTTAACTCCCTTCCTTACTCCCTCCTTACTCCAACTCCCTCCCTTACTCCCTCCCTTACTCCCTCCCTTACTCCCTTCCTTACTCCCTTTACTCTTACTCCCTTCCTTACTACTCCCGCCCTCCCTTCCTTACTCTACTCCCTCCCTTACTCCCTTCCTTACTCCCTTACTGTTACTCCCTTCCTTACTCCCTTCCTTACTTTCCTTACTCCCTCCTTATTCCCTTCCTTACTCCCTCCCTTACTCCCTTCCTTACTCCCTTCCTTACTCCCTCCCTTACGCTTACTCCCTCCCTTCCTTACCTCCCTCCCTTACTCCCTCCCTTACTCCCTTTCCTTCCTTCCTTAAGGAAAATTCCCTTCCTTACTCCCTTCCTTACTCCCTTCCTTACTCCCTTCCTTACTCCCTCCCTTACTCCCTTCCTTCCTTATTCCCTTCCTTACTCCCTCCCTTACTCCCTCGTAGAAAGTGGTGAGGATAGGTGAAGGGAGACTTACTCCCTTCCTTTTTTCCTCCCTTACTCCCTCCCTTACTCCCTTCCTTACTCCCTTCCTTACTCCCTTCCTTACTCCCTTCCTTACTCCCTTGCTTCCTCCCTTGCTTCCTCCCTCCCTCCCTTACTCCCTCCCTTCCTTCCTGCCCCCCCTCCCCGGTCATGTGATTTTTCTGAGGCGTTAAAGCAGATGTTTTCCTCCGCAGGGACTCTCATGCTCTCGTGTGGGAGGAAATTGAAGAGCCACCCGTGGATTTTGATGAGTTTGTCGAACTCTTTTCCAAAACAGCAGTGAAAGAGAAGAAGAAGCCTCTGTCGGACACGATCACCAGGTCAAAGACCAAGCAGGTGAGCAGAGACGTCTGCGGCTCAGGATGAGGTCAGAGTTTGTATGAGTTTACGAGCGCGTGAACGCAGCGAGACTGAGTCCTGACGTTTGTGTACAGACTCCTCTCAGACGGCTCGGAGTAAATGACCGAGCACTTCGCACCGTTGCGCACCGGATTCCAGCTCTGATTGGAAATATGTGACCCTGGAGCACAAAACCAGTCATAAGGGTCAATTTTTCGACATTGAGATTTACGCATAATCTGAAAGCTGAATAAATCATATTTCCATTGATGTATGGATTGGACAAATATTTGAAAATCTGGAATCTGAGGGTGCAAAAAAATCTAAATATTAAGAAAATCATCTTTAAAGTTGTTCAAATGAAGTTCTTAGCAATGCATATTAATAATCAATAATTACGTTTTGATTTAATTACTGAATATTTTCATGGAGCATGATCTTTACGTAATATCCTAATGATTTTTGGCATAACAGAAAAATGTATAATTTTGACTCCATACAATGTATTGTTGGCTATTTCTACAAATACACCTGTGCTGCTTATGACTGCGTCTGTGCTCCAGGGACACATGACCGTAAAGAGCAGAACCGAGGCACATGAATATCATAAAGTGCTCCAAACGCTCGTGGGTTTATCAGATCGGTGTGTGTGTCTGTTTCTGTAAAGGCTCATATGTGGGAGTTTCCTCAACTATAGGATCTTTCTGCCACTGGATGGATTCCTGTCGAGCAGATCCATATAAACAGATATCAGCTTTTATTTTTGATTTGTCAAGTGTTTATTTATATAGCACTTTATGCATAAATAAATGAATAAATAAATATATATATATTTATTATATAGAATAAATAAATGTGTGTGTATATGTGTGTGTGTGTGTGTATATATATATACACACACACACACACACAATTTATTTATATATATATATACACACACACACACACACACATTTATTTATATATATATATACACACACACACATTTCATTAGTTAACATGAACTAAGAATTAACAATACTTCTGCAGTATTTATTAATCTTAATGTTTATTTCAGCATTTACTAATGCAATATTAAAATCACAAGTTGTTATTAACATTAATGCACTGAACTAACGAACAAACAAAGAACGACATGAATATTGTAATGAATTGTTCATTGTTGGTTCATTAGTTAATCTTAACAAATGACACCTTATAGTAAAGTGTTACCATAAAATACATATAGCGTCATAACTTTTTAATGATATTTCTAAAAATGTATAAAACATTTTTTTTTTTTTTAGATACACAAAAAAAGGATACATGCGGTAATAACATGGCAACTTAAAAAAATTAACTGACATTTTTCCCCATTCACTCAGTTGCTGATCAGAAAAAGTATGATTTTGGTTGAAAATATGAAGTTATGACTTTTCTGAACGTTCCAGTTGGACCCAGAATGCAGCGGTTCATCAGAAGAACCGACTGAACACAGCCGTGTTCTGGCTCTAATGTTTTAAACATGTGAATAATGAGATAATTGGCGACTCGTTTCCGACTCTGTTGCCCGGCAACGCTTTGGTTTGATCGAGTAACATGTCTAGGTCTAATTGCCTGCAGTTGATAATTGTTGCACTTTGTGCTGTAATGTGACCTGTTCAGGGTTCATGCAATAAGAGCTTTTTCTCCGAGCGATTGCTCGTAGCTGGTGTTTTTTACTGAAGGAAAGGATTGAAGGTTGATTAGAAGCATGGAGCGAGCGTGTGGACGCTTCTGTGTTTCTGGCGTTAGCAGCAGACAAATAATGTTTTTATTTTTTATTTTATTTTTTTAAATATATTTGTCACATACACAATTTTACAGAGTATAACCAGCAGTGAAATGTGTTCTCTGCATTTAACCCATCCAAGCACACACAGTTGTGTACACACACACACACACACACACACACACAGTAGTGAACACACACACACACACACACAGTAGTGAACACACACACACAGTAGTGAACACACACACACACACTTGGAGCAGTGGACACACACACAGTAGTGAACACACACACACACACACACACACACACACACACACACAGTAGTGAACACACACACACACACACACACAGTAGTGAACACACACACTCACACTGGAGCAGTGGACACACACACAGTAGTGAACACACACACACACACACACAGTAGTGAACACACACACACTGGAGCAGTGGACACACACACACACAGTAGTGAACACACACACACACACAGTAGTGAACACACACAGTAGTGAACACACACACACACACACACAGTAGTGAACACACACACACACACACCTGGAGCAGTGGACACACACACTCACACACAGTAGTGAACACACACACACACACACAGTAGTGAACACACACACACACACACACACACACACAGTAGTGAACACACACACACACACACACACACACACACACACACACACACACACACAGTAGTGAACACACACACTCACACTTGGAGCAGTGGACACACACACAGTAGTGAACACACACACCGGTTCTGCATATCGGTTATCGGTACATAAACATGCAAATAATTGGTATCGGTTATAAAAAATCAATATCGGTCGATCACTACTTAGTACACGATGTAGCTACAGAAGAGTCGAGCTTTAAATAGGAAAAATATAGCAACTCTTTGGTCATTTTTGAGCGAGATGCTAACGATCCAATCGATTCAATGATCTATGCTAAGCTACGCTAATAGTGCCAGACCCGGAGATCGTCTGAATCGTCTTTAACTCTCGAGGAGTCGTGAAAATGAGCCGGTTCTCAAAAACAGTGGCGTGTTCCTGTAAAAGCGGGTTTGTTTGCTGGCGCTTCCGGTCTTTCTCGCGCGGTTCTGGAGGTCAGATCAGCTGGATCCGGGTCTGTATTGTGCTCGGGTTCCTCTGAGACTCGGCTCATTGTCCTCGGGACGGATAACGATCAGCTCAATCAATTGGCTTTTGTTCTTCTGGCCAAAAACACTTTCCTTTTCAAATCAAGACGTAACGAGCAAATAGAGGTAATTACGCACACAGATGCTGTAACGATGTGATGATTGACATGAAGTAATGGTCATATTACAGCAAATATGAGTATCACAACTTCACATTATTTGGAAGCAATTAATCTTAATTGTAATCACCAAGGCTCCAGGGTTTGAGAAACGGTGACTTTAATTAGCTTAATTTGTGTTTATTTTGCAGAAAAGCAGTAAGAGACTTTGAGGTCACGTTGTATTGTATATGTATCTTATATATCTATATTAAATATTGGAAATGCAGATATCAAGTAAGAGGCTGAAATGCTTTCTTGTGACTTTCTCATTTTCGAGTAATTTTTGTGTTAATTACAACATTGAAAAATCAATTTGTACAATGAATGTATGTCTAACGACATCTTTTGTTCATGTGGGAAACTTCAAGTGGTTGAATGAATGAATACAATTTTTTTGTTTGTGTGTCTCTTTGTCTCTCTGTGTGTGTCTGTCTCTGTGTGTGTGTGTGTGTGTGTGTGTGTGTGTCTCTCTGTGTGTCTGTGTGTGTGTGTGTCTGTCTCTGTGTGTGTGTCTGTGTGTCTCTGTCTCTGTGTGTGTCTCTCTGTCTGTGTGTGTGTGTGTGTGTGTGTGTGTGTGTGTGTCTGTCTCTGTGTGTGTGTGTGTGTGTGTGTGTGTGTGTGTGTGTCTGTGTCTGTCTGTCTCTCTGTGTGTGTCTGTCTCTCTCTCTCTGTGTGTGTGTGTGTGTGTGTGTGTGTGTCTCTCTCTCTCTGTGTGTCTGTGTGTGTGTGTCTGTCTGTGTGTGTGTGTGTGTGTGTGTCTGTCTCTGTCTCTCTGTGTGTCTGTGTGTGTGTGTGTGTGTGTGTGTGTGTGTGTGTCTGTCTCTGTGTGTCTCTGTGTGTCTGTGTGTGTGTGTGTGTGTCTGTGTCTCTGTGTGTGTCTGTGTGTGTGTGTGTGTGTGTCTGCGGATGCGTGTGTGTCTGTGTGTGTGTGTGTCTGTGCGTGTGTGTCTGTGTGTCTGTGCGTGTGTCTCTGTGTGTGTGTGTGTGTGTCTGTCTGTTTCTCTCTGTGTGTGTGTGTCTCTGTTCGTGTGTGTCTGTGTCCCTGTGTGTGTGTGTGTGCGTGTGTGTGTCTGTGTCTCTGTGTGTATGTGTGTTTGTGTCTCTGTGCGTGTGTGTGTGTGTGTGTGTGTTGTGTGTGTGTGTGTGTGGGTCTGTGTGTCTGCGTGTGTGTCTGTGCGTGTGTGTGTGCGCGTGTGTGTGTGTGTGTGTGTGTGTGTGTGTGTGTGTGTGTGTGTGCTCTGTGTGTGTGTGCAGGTGGCGAAGCTGCTGAACACCAAGCGTTCTCAGGCCGTGGGGATCCTGATGTCCAGTCTACATCTCGACATGAAGGACATTCAGCACGGTCTGTATTATTCAGTTATTGTATGATTTAACATGCAGAATATTAATGTGTTTCTGGATTGGTAAACGTTTTTCCGATGATGACGACGACAATCAAAATGTTTATTTTTTATGAATTAAATATTATGAAAATGCTTGAACTGACGGTACTTTTCTCCACAAAGCGAAACATTTCACAATTAACTCTAATTGCATCAGCTCGGGTCATCACTGATGCATTTAAAACAAACAAGGACATTTTTTTTATTTTTATTATTATTATTATTACAAAATAATTGTTGCAAAGGGGTGGAAAATTTTCGGAAACTTTACAAAAATGCCAAAAAAAACTGGAATGTTTCCGAAATATTATATAAATATTCCACCTTTTTGCAACCCTACATAAAAAAATATATATATATAAATACAATTTCATTTATTTTAATATAATTGTATTTTAAAGGGCGTACTTGATTAAACCCCGATGCATTTGTAAAATGATGTTAAAAGCTTAATTTTTTTTTATCAGAATCTTGTCATGATCTGAAGCTATACATTTGGCTTTAATAAATGTATTATTTTCAATCATTAATCATTGAAATCTAAAGGAATATGAGACTACTTAGTCTGATAAATATTAAACTTTTTCTATTTTATGTTTGATATTTAATCACCTTTTCAAATATCAGTGTTTCATAGAATCCAGTTGTTTGATCAGTAAATGTGCGGCTTTAGGGATATTTGTGTTATGATGATTGAGCTGCTGATCTCTCTCTCTCTCTCTGTGTGTGTGTGTGTGTGCGTGTGTGCGTGTGTGTGTGTGTGTGTGCGTGTGTGTGTGTGTGCGTGTGTGTGTGTGCGTGTGTGTGTGCGTGTGCGCAGCGATCCTGAATCTGGATAACACTGTGGTTGATCTGGAGACGTTACAGGCGCTCTATGAGAACGTAAGCAGATCCTTCTCTCTCTTCTTCTGCTTTGCTTCTCATGATTATTGTTTAGTTTACAAAACCCCTAAAAATGAAATAGCTTGCTGCATTTTTAGGACCTCGTGCATGAATGAATCCTCAGATCATGCCAAACATGTGCTGCACAAACCTTTGTTTAGTTTAGTTCAACTTTGTCTTTACTGATTTCCTGGCATAGAAAATACATCCTAACAGACAATACTATACATTCACATCACATGCATTAATACCATAAAACATATACACATGCCTACCCAGAAAATACCTCATGATAATACCTCAATTAAGAATGTGGTTTAAAACGCTCACCGCCAATGGTGCAAATGATCTTTTATGTAGGTTTTTACAATCCAGAAGCATGTGGTACATCACTGGTGTGGTTCTCCTCAATGCACATTGTTGAGTGCATGTCTGTAGTGATCAGGTGAGCCGTAAATATCATGCATTTTCAGATGTATATACTCAGTTATGCATTTTCAGATTTATATACTCAGTTATGCATTTTCAGATTTATATACTCAGTTATGCATTTTCAGATTTGTATACTCCGTTATGCATTTTCTCGAGGTTATTTTATAATCTTTGCAAAGTTTCTGCATTAAAAAAAAGGTCCAGTATTTGCAAAAATGATAATTTTGTGTCCTTTAATACCAGAAAACACACTCTTGTATAGGATCAGGTGATCTAAACCACAGCGTAAGAGAGAAAAGATGTTCCTGGAAAACTTGCACAATCCACAAAACCAGTCATACGTGTACATTTTGTGAAATTGAGATTTATGCATCATCTGAAAGCTGAATAAATAATATTTCCATTGATGTATGGTTTGGACAATATTATTAAATCTGGAATCTGAGGGTGCAAAAAAAAAATATATTGAAAAAAATCATCTTTAAATGAAGTTCTTAGCAATGCATATTAATAATCAATAATTAAGTTTTGATATATTTACGGTAGGTAATATCTTCATGGAACATGATCTTAATATCTAATGATTTTTGGCATAACAGAAAGACCCATACAATGTATTGTTGGCTATTGCTGCTCATGACTGCTTTTGTGCTCCAGGGTCACATATTTACGAATGTTTCCTGAATGATGCCAAATGTCTGCAAATCTTCCTGAAATACATTAATGTCCAAACAAGTTCAGAAATCACATCCCTGCAGGAATGAACGCTATGTCTCCTGAAAGCTTGTGTGTATATAAATACGCACCATTTGAGCAGAACATTCGGGTCATGTGCTTTGATTAAAGCTGCTTTTGTTCATTTATTTGTAAAAATCATTTATTTATTTTAAAGCATCATGTGCCAGATCTTTAGAGCCGTCTTAAAACTCGATTCATATTCATTCCTCTGAGACATTAAGATGTTTTCGTCTGGCTCGCGCCGTAATTATGGAATCCAGACATGTTCGAATAGCCAAAAAAAGACAAACATACAGTCAGACTGCAGCAATGCACCTAATGATCGCGCTAATGTGTTTTTTCCCGAACTTTAATGAGTGCTGTTTCCAGTCTGGCCCCGTGTACAGATGTCAGTCCTGCCGCTCGCTGTCGTATCTGTATATTGTCTTTTGATATCTGCCTTTTGAGTTTGTGTTTGAAGGCCGAGCGCTGAAAGCTGCTTCATATTAACCGTATTTACACTTAAAAAGGCCGTAAATGGGATGCGTTTGAAGTGCGGTGATGGATCTCCTGATGACGCTTAATGGAGCCCCAGAGTTTATATTCACGCCTGAGCCGTACACACACTCTCCTGAATGAACGTGTTTGTCTTAGCCTCGTTTTTTCTTTGTGTCTGAGAGCGAGAGAGCCGTTTTCTGTCTTTGATCACCTTCATGATGGCCTTACGGCGCTCGGCTGTGCGTCTCGGTGCCGTTTGATGTCGGATGCTTTGTTTATGAAGGGATTTGTTCTGCAGCTCGCAGAGAAACTCGGCCAAGTCTGGATCTCTTACAGACCTAGAGACGGGGAAACTTCATCTAATTAATCATAAAGTATCTTTTCGGGGGAAATTTCAAAACTTGATGTGCAAAGATGGTAGGTAGTAAAGATAGTAGAAGTACATTTTTTTTTTTTTATTCCCAACATGCAATAGATATTAACATTACTTCACATAATGATCTTTTGATGAGGTGCTGTTGCTGCCGTAGTGCACGTCTGCCTCTCTGTCATTTCTGTCTGTCTGTCAGTCAGTTGTTTTTTTACATTTGTACATCTGTCTGTCATTTACATGTCTGTCTGTCTGTCTGTGTCTGTCGGTCTGTCTTTTAAATGTTTGTCGTCTGTCTGTCTCTCGTCTGTCTGTCTGTCTGCCTGTCTGTCATTTACATGTCTGTCTGTCTCTCCGTCTGTCTGTCTCTCCGTCTGCCTGTCTGTCATTTACATGTCTGCCTGTCTCTCCGTCTGTCTGTCTGTCTCTCTCTCCGTCTGTCTGTCTCTCTCTCCGTCTGTCTCTCTCTCCGTCTGTCTGTCTCTCCGTCTGTCTGTCTCTCTGTCTGTCCTTATCTCCGTCTGTCTGTCTCTCCGTCTGTCCTTATCTCCGTCTGTCTGTCTCTCCGTCTGTCTGTCTCTCCGTCTGTCCTTATCTCCGTCTGTCTGTCTCTCCGTCTGTCTGTCTCTCCGTCTGTCTGTCTCTCCGTCTGTCTGTCTCTCCGTCTGTCTGTCTGTCTGTCTGTCATTTACATGTCTGTCTGTCTCTCCGTCTGTCTCTCCGTCTGTCTTATCTCCGTCTGTCTGTCTGTCAGTTGTTTTTTACATCTGTCTGTCAGTCTATCGTTTGCATCTGTCTGTCCATCTGTCACTCCATCATTTTCATCTGTCTGTCATTTGTCTGTCTCTCCGTCTGTCCTTATCTCCATCTGTCTGTTGCATCTGGTTGTTTATTGTACTTTCCATAATTTGCTGCCCCAAACTCCGTTTCTGTTGTTCTTTAGCTCTTTGAGAAGGAAACTCATGAGACGCTGTGGCTTTTATTGGACTCTGGCTTCCTAACGAC
>CM049883.1:490000-500000 GCA_027474115.1 Schizopygopsis malacanthus
GTTGTGGAGTATGAATATGATGTAGAATGTTGAGTGTTGTGGAGTATGAATATGATGTAGAATATGTTGAGTGTTATGGAGTATGAATATGATGTAGAATATATCGAGTATGTTGTAGAGTTTGAGTATTTTGTTGTAGAGTTTGAGTATTATGTAGAATATGTGGAGTATGTTGTAGAGTTTGAGTATTATGTAGAATATGTTGAGTATGTTCTAGAGTTTGAGTATTATGTAGAATATGTGGAGTATGTTGTAGAGTTTGAGTATGATGTAGAATATGTTGCGTATGTTGTAGAGTATGATGTTGAGTATGTGTAGGATATGATGTTGAGTATGTTGTAGAGTATGTTGTAGAGTTGGGTGAGTATGATGTAGGATATATTGAGTGTTATAATGTTTGAATATGATGTAGAATGCGTTGAGTATGTTGTAGAGTATGATGTTGAATATGTGGAGTGTTGTAGAGTTTGAGTATTATGTAAAATATGTTGAGTATGTTCTAGAGTTTGAGTATTATGTAGAATGTGTGGAGTATATTGTAGAGTTTGAGTATGATGTAGAATGTGTGGAGTATATTGTAGAGTTTGAGTATTATGTAGAATATGTGGAGTATGTTGTAGAGTTTGAGTATTATGTAGAATATGTGGAGTATGTTGTAGAGTTTGAGTATTTTGTTGTAGAGTTTGAGTATGATGTAGAATATGTGGAGTATGTTGTAGAGTATGATGTAGGATATATTGAGTGTTATAATGTTTGAATATGATGTAGAATGCGTTGAGTATGTTGTAGAGTATGATGTTGAATATGTGTAGGATATGATGTTGAGTATGTTGTAGAGTATGTTGTAGAGTTGGGTGAGTATGATGTAGAATACATGGAGTATGATGTAGGATATGTTGTAGGGGATGATTTAGAGTATGATATTGAATATGCTGTAGATGTGTGGAGTATTATGTTGTTGGAGTATGATGTGGATGTCTGTGTCAGTAACTCTCTCTCTCTCTCTCTCTTCCCCCCCCGTGTTGTTTCTCAGGCTGAAGGCGGCGGAGGAGAGTTTCCGACAGGTCAAAGAAAAAGCCACATACAGCGTCAAACCCAAACACGCGTCTGGAATCGTAAGCCATTTTATTTACAATTTACATGGTTTCAAAGCAGTCTAACTGAAAATCATGTTTTTAATATTTATAAAATCTTCATGCCTTATAGTCTGAATTATGATTAGAGCAATCAGTCAGTTGAGATTTGCTATATAGTATATCACTTTAGGTGAATGGGGACAAAGTTGTATACACTTAGTGTTTGTAGGTTGGAGTTATTAATTATGCATATGAAACCTGTAAGGTTTGTTTGAGAAGCTTAATTACTATTAGATGATGTGTATATCACTGACATGGTTAAACGATGCCCATGCAAGACTCCATGAATGTGTTGAGTGAGTTATGAAGCCAAAAACACTGATGCTGAGAGATTTCTCTTCTATATTCCTCTCGCTCATACAGTAGATAATAATCTTCCAGTGAAAAATGGTTTGGCACAGTGGTTAACCAGAAAAATGAAAATGGCACGTCATGCCGATAAAGGTTGCCGACCCCTGGTCTAGATCATGCAATTGCAAGAAAAAACTATTATGAGATTAAAACGTCGCAATTAACTATATTTTATCCATAAGTAACACATTTGGACTAGCGTAAACGTCATTGCACACAGAGTCCGAAATGTTCGCACGTTGAAAAATAAGCACGAGCTCACGTTATGTCAATCGCGTTTACACACTGCCTCCGAAATTTTCATCCGTCATAAAAAAATTCGGATTGGATTTGATTTTTGTGCGTTTTTCGCATCCGTGGCAATCATTTTGAGTTGTTTTGACCGTTCAGAGCCACAAGCGAACGCCAAAATCAGTCAAGTTGATCCACTTCGTCTCGCAGCACAAAGCACTGTGTATAGATCCGTGCACACTGAGTTCACAGAAACTGCTGGTCTTCGTATTAATATGTGGCTCTAGCATCAAACTGAGCCACTGATACACTGAAGTAAACTTTGAATCGATTGCAATAATCCCTCTGCTCCTTAATAAGGAGAACTCCGTCCTCTATATTTTAGGATTGGATGGACCCAATACTTCCTTTCTTTTCTCTTTTTAAGAAGCGAGAGGACGACAAAATCATCCTCAATGCTTGAAGACTCAATTTGATAGGCTACTGTTTTGCGGATTCTTTCTCAACGGATTATTTAATACACAGTGTGCAAGGTTTCTGTGCGTTAAGAATTACGTCGAATACGAAAACTTCAGACTCCGTGTGCAGAGACCTGAAGTATATGAGCTCTAAAGCTTTGACTCTTGAGTCTCTCCGGAGCTCTAGATGCTGCTCATCTCTAACGATGATCCTGAAATTAACCCGTAAAGCACTCGCCTTTATAAACTGTTTCCAGTGAGTAATTCAAACACAGGTTTGTTTTCAGGATGGTGTCATTTGTGCAGGCCGCATGAGATTATACTGAGCCTCTTTATTTCCTCAGAAAGCAAAGTTGGGCATGAAGATCTGAGACGGATGTTCATCTGTAAATCGCTCTCGCGGCAGTGTCCAGGTGTTGCGTATCTCCGTACATACTGAAGCAATATCATCAAATCAAGGTTGTTTTATTTTTAACAGACGAAAAAAAGGCAAGAGAAAGCAAGAGTATCTTAATTATAAACATCAGCACCGTCACATGCTTTTAAACCAATGCTGGTTAGTGCAGTCTAACTTGTTCAAAGCACACTCCAAGTCCTACAGGACCTGAAAGAGACACTCCGAATCGGATCAGTCTGCGGCGAACGTTCAGGAATCGACTCTGTTTTTGTGAAATTATGCAATGTTGTTTTCTGTTCTCGCTGCATTCACTCACTCGACGTATTTTTAAATTAATGTAAATATTAACGTCTTTATGTAGCATTGGTTTGTTTTTAGCATGTGTGGATGGACATGTGCAATAACGGTTTGTATCTGAACGTTTTGAGAAGTGTAATTTATGTAAAATAAAGGGATTAATAAATTCAGACATTTTTATTTATTTGACACGATTGGAGATTTACTGACATATCTGGGATGTTTTATAATCTTGTGAACGTCTTCGGGATTTTATTGTGCGTCTCAAACAAGCATTTTGGTTCGTTTTGTTTATTATTAAGACGCTAATATGAGTTCAGAGCTCACATTTTGCATTTTAAAGAGACATGCACACCAAAAACCTCCACTCAAAATAACTGAAACGAATCATTTTACATAAGATTAGCAATATGGGAAAGGCATTTAAATCATATTTCTGATTTAATGAACATATCCAGGCGTCCACATGTGTTTGAGACCCATATGAGACTCATTAAATATTACTATATACAAAATTAATAACCGTGATGATTACATTAATGCATTTTTATGTGAACCTGGAGCACAAAACCAGTCATAAGTGTCAATTTTTTTTAAATTGATATTTATGCATCATCTGAAAGCTGAATAAATTATATTTCCATTGATGTATGGTTTGGACAATATTTGAAAATCTGGAATCTGAGGGAGCAAAAAAATCTAAATATTAAGAAAATCTTCTTCAAAGTAGTTCAAATGAAGTTCTTAGCAATGCATATTACTAACTTTGATATATTTACGGTAGGTAATATCTTCATGGAACATGATTTTAATATCTAATGATTTTTGTCATAAAATAAAAATCTATAATTTTGACCCATACAATGTATTGTTGGTTATTGCTACAAATATATCTGTGCTGCTTATGACTGCGTCTGTGCTGCAGGGACACATATTTATATATTTTTAAACAAAATAATGTGTGCTAATACTATATTCTTTAAAAAAATTATAGTAAACTAAAATGCTAATATTTAATTGATTGAAAAATAAAATGTATATTAATTTTCATTATTTTCAAACCTAAAATCATCAAGCTTTTATTTTATTTCTTTGCTTCTTATCCCAGGGTTTACTGGAAGGTTTCTGAAGCAGGAAATAGAGTTTGTGTCAAACTGAGGCAAAGCACTCCAGATAATAGAAATAATGCACAAGGTTGATATTGGCGTCCACACAAACGCACGATAACATTGTTTATTGTAAGTGCACTTAAGTTACATTCTGCAAAATCGCTCTGAAAGTATTTGTTATATTATGGAAGCCCGTTTCTGCCACCAGAATAAACAATTATAAATAAAGTTTATAAATCTCACAATTTTCTCAATTCTGAAGTAAAAGGACATTTTCATGCAAGAAGCTCAACAAAAACTTGCAATTAAGAGAGAAAAGTCAAAAAGTCAGAATTCTGTGTTAACATCTTGGAATTGTTTCTACCATGAAACATAAAATAAAGGTAATTGCGAATGTTTTTAATTAGACAGTGCTGACCTTTTCTCACAATTGAATGCTTATATTTCACAATTCAGATTTTTTATTTAATTTTGCGTTATATAATCTCAATTTAATGAATATGAGTTTGCATCTCGTGATTTTGACTTAATCACAATTCTGAGTTTTTGGATGCAATATCATATCTTGCATTTCTGAGTTTGTTTCTTGGAATTGTTTCTTTGTTTCTACCATGAAACAAACAATGAAGGTAATTGCAGCAACTTTTTTTTTAATTGGACAGTTCTTACATTTACTCACAATTGTGTTCTTATATTTCACTATTTTGACTTTTCTCCATTTTCCGTGATATAATCTCAAATTAATGCTATTTTTTTGGGCATTTTGTAATTTTGACAATCAATACTGATTCATTTTTTTTCTCACAATTGCGTGTTTTCTTGTGTTTTCTCTTTTTGGATGCAACACTGAGTTCATATCTTGCATTTCTGAGTTTACAATTTAAATTATAAAATTATTACATTTAAATAATTTGCGAGGAATTCATAATTGTGAGATATAAACCCAGAATTGCAAGACTTAAAGTCCATATTATATAGTTGCGATGTGGACTCCGTTGTTTTCTTATAGTTACAGCGATTATTGAAACTTTGCTATAGTTATCATTCTTGGAGTGGGGGGGCCTTAATACCCAGTACACCAATTTTCCCCACTAATCTGCAGATTTGCATTGGATCTGCGTTGAATTGATTACTGAGGTTATCAAACACAATCATGCAAATCTTCCAGGGTTTTAAGTGCTAATCAAACTCTATTTCAAGATAACTACTAACCAATGGAGAAAAACAAACCACATGAAGACTAGTTCTCCCACGTCAGCTTTAGATAAACCAGACTGAACCCCTAAAAAACAGAAGACGAGAATAATAGAACTCAATAGTTTTAATATAGACTTCAGTTGTTTCTCTACATATATATACTTTTGCTGTACCATATTTCTATAGAATCTCTATAATCAGTCTAGTTATGCGTGTTTGGTGTTAACTATCATTGATCATCACACGGCAGCAGCTCAGTGTCCAGTGTGGAGTCATTTCTCTGCACATCAGTTCGTTTTCACACGCTCTCTAGTGACCGATTATGACCTTGATGACCGAGAGTGACCAATAGTGTCTGATGGAGACTGTTGGAGACCAGTGGTGACCAATAGTGTCTGGAAGTGACCGATAGCAACAAATGATGACGGATAGTGTCCAATGGAGACCATTGGTGACCGATAGAGACCAATGAAGATCTATGGTGACCAATAGTGTCCGACGATGACCGATATTGACCAGTGGTAATTGATGGAGACCGTTGGAGACCAATGGTGACCGACAGTGACCAATGAAGACCTATGGTGACCAATAGTGTCCAATGATAACCAATAGTGACCAGTGGTGACTGTTGGAGACCAATAAAGACCTATTGTGACCAATAGTGTCCGATGATGACCAATGATGACTAAAAGTGACCAGCGGTAACTGTTGGAGACCAATGAAGACCTATGGTGACCAATAGTGTCCGATGGAGACCAGTAGTGACCGATAGTGTCCAACGATAACCAATAGTGACCAGTGGTGACTGCTGGAGACCAATGGTGACCAATAGTGTCCAATGATGACCGATAGTGACCAATGTTGACCAATAGTGTCTGATGGAGACTAGTAGTGACCAGTGTTGACTGTTGGAGACCAATGGTGACCGGCAGTGACCAATGTTAACCAATGTGTCTGATGAGACTAGTAGTGACAATAGTGTCCAGATGCTGGAGACCAATGGTGACCGATAGTGTCCAATGTCCAACGATGTTGACCAATAGTGTCTGATGGAGACTAGTAGTGACCAGTGTTGACTGTTGGAGACCAATGGTGACCGGCAGTGACCAATGTTAACCAATAGTGTCTGATGGAGACTAGTAGTGACCGATAGTGTCCAACGATAACCAATAGTGACCAGTGGTGACTGCTGGAGACCAATGGTGACCAATAGTGTCCAATGATGACCGATAGTGACCAATGTTGACCAATAGTGTCTGATGGAGACTAGTAGTGACCAGTGTTGACTGTTGGAGACCAATGGTGACCGGCAGTGACCAATGTTAACCAATAGTGTCTGATGGAGACTAGTAGTGACTGTTGGAGACCAATGGTGACCGGCAGTGACCAATGAAGACCGATGGTGACCAATAGTGAACAATGTTGACCAATAGTGTCTGATGGAGACTAGTAGTGACTGTTGGAGACCAATAGTGAACAATGTTGACCGATAGTTAACAATGGTGACTGATTGTGACCAGTGTCCAGCAGGACAGTCTTAAGATGGCGTGCTGAAGCCTTGCAGTCTTTCAGCTCAGATTAGCAGCAGGTGTTTCCAGCGAAACGTGGTCAGGATCTCACTGTTTCCCAGACTCGGACACGCTGACGGACATGCAGCGGCACTGCTTGACGCGCTGGATCTTGCGGTAGCGGACGTCCGGTTGCAGGTCAGGGCAGTCGAGCTCCACGGTGAGGCTGGTGAAGCGCTGCGGCCTGCAGAAGGCACAGGACTGGAAGGACTCCTGCTCCTTCCTAACGTGCCGCGGGATGTAGAAGGAGTTGCACTGGCCGTAGCAGAAGCGGTTGATGACGGTGCGGCTCCTGCATCCCTCCTGACTGACCGTCTGCCGCAGCGGCTGCGTCTTGCACCAGTCGCTCTTCAAGTACTTGCGCTCCGTCACCACCAGAGCTTCCTGGCTGGAGGCCAGCACTTCCTGTTTGCGTGCGCGCCGGTCGGAGGTGTTGGGGTTGGTCTTGAAGGGGGACGGGATGGATCCCTGCGGTCGGGTTTTGCGGCCGGCGGAGGCGAGACACAGCAGGCCAGCGAGCAGCAGCCACAGCGCCACCTTACAGCTCATCCTGGAATAGACCGAGAGAGAGAGAGAACATCAGATCATCATTACACACACCTGTGAGTACAAGACCTCCCATCAGCAACACTTTTGGCTCTTTTGTTGCTTAATACCAGAAACACTGATTAAGTGCTTTTCTGCTGAAACTAGTTGAGCTCCAAATGACAGACATGAACTAAAAGACTCAAACTCTGGTTAGGGTTAACTAGACTAGTCTAATGGTTTAGGGTTAGACTTTTAATAAGGTAGTTAGCACATCACACACTATATTTATATATATTTATTAGTGCTGTCAAACGGTTAATTGCATCCAGAATAAAAGATTTTGTGTACATAATATATGAGTGTGTACTGTACAAACACATGCATGTATATATTTAAGAATAATGTTTATATGCATTGATGAAATTAACAGTTTGATGTGCCAGAACTTTCTTGAGAAAGGAGAAAAGTGAAGTCATAGCATTTGGAACAAACGCACACTCACAAACACACACTCACACACACTCACACACACTCACACACACTCACACACACACACACACACACATGCACACCTTCACTCACGCTTAACCTCACACACACACACTCACTCACTCACTCACTAACACACACACGTGCACACCTTCACTCACGCTTACACACACACTCACACTCATGCACAAACAAACACACTCGCACTCATTCTTAAACATGCACAAACACACTCATTCACTCACACACACACATGCACAAACAAACACACACACACACACTCACTCTCAAACATGCACAAGCACACACGCGCACACCTTCACTCACACTTACCCTCATACACACACACACACACACACACACACTCACTCACTCTCAAACATCCACAAACACACACGCGCACACCTTCACTCACGCTTACCCTCACACACACACATACACACTCATGCACAAACACAAACACACCTTCACTCACGCTTACCTTCACACACACACTCGTTTTCTAAACTAAAACACATTAATGCAGTTAATTACTGCTATATTCCTGCCCGTTAAATATCAATCTCTCTGTGAAAAACCATCTTTCGTTCTATTAGTTTGAGTATTTCTGTGTAGATGGACGCCGGTACGCTTGGGGTCAGAAACAGTCTTTTGAGGAGATATGAATAATGGGTCGAGGCGTGAAAAGTAACCCGTCCTGAGACTTTCGTGACGACACAGATCGAGTGTTTCAGGCCTAATGTGTCGAGTCACGCCGTCTAATGATTCAGAGCGTGTTCAGTCGGACTCGTGTCGAAGCGCTGTGCCCAGAGCTTTCACTGTCTTCAGTCAGCAGAGTCACGCCGGACAGCTTTAGCACACATGTGGCATCGCCGGAAGGAGTGATTCATTCCCATAAACCTAATATTTACGAAGCAGCTCTTTGTGGTGAATCCAAGCTCCTCGCTTTCATCCCAGAGAGCGTCAAGGTTGAACCTCTTCCCTGTTGTTGATTAGAAATCTGCTCTTGTTGTTCCTCTCTGGGCTCATCTGTACTCCGCAGAACTCGGGCTGTGTGCATGAAGATGATGAACGCGGGTCGTTGTGTTAGTTTGATACGCGCTCCGTCTGCTGTTGCACAAGAGAAGCGTTTCTTCAGTCTGCTGATGGTGGAGACTAGGGCTGTGCGATTTGATTTGTGATTTTAACTCTGCAGTCAAGCTTCAGCTCAATATTGTACAGTAGCACAGTTCATCGAGAATCGAGAAAAACAAACAATACAAACCATCATAGAAATTCTTATAGCTTCCATAAACACACACACACTGATTTATAAAACAGTCATAACTAAAAACATTATATTTGATCAGCAATTTATCATTTTGAGTGAATGTTTCATTTTTTTTTACTGCATTACATTTTTATATTAATAAAAATATTATTGAAATTGCACATGAAACACACCAAAAGTGTGATGCAAATTTATATATATAAATATTATTTTAGTAATAATAATATAAAATATATAATAATACAAAATAAAATAAATACTAATAATAAAAAATAAAAAAAATTAATAATAATATATATATATAATACAAATAAAATATAATAAAACGTAAATAATAAAAAATATATAATAAATAATTATAAAAAAAAAAAAAAAATTACTAATAATAATAATAATAATACAAATAAAATGTTAAAACATATTATAATAACAATAAAATATAATAAAACGTAAATAATAATAATTATTATATATTATTTTAGTATTCAATGTATGACATTTAGTCTTTGAATTATCATTTTTAACCCCACTGGAATTAATTTAACTACATTTCTTTGATTGTATAACTCATGATTGTTCTAAAAAATCTACTTTATGGAACAAAACTACTTAAATATTGAAGAATTTCAGACATTTTACTTTAATAAACTTCTACCTTAAAATTAAAAATGATGAATTTTCACGTTGCAGTGGTTTCATCAATAAACGGATGTATTGTTCATCAGCAAAATTGAGGCAATATGTATTTTACAGAAGTTTTTAACACTAACATAACTTGATATAAATGACCAGAACTATGTGACTCCAGACTCGGCTACTTTTTAATCCGCTTATGTCTTTAGAATAATAGTAAAACAATACATGTGTATTTTGAGGGTCTTCAAGCTTTGGCAAAGTTTCGTTCCCTCTGAAACCATTGGAGGGGGAAGAAAGGTCGTGACCTTCGTTTAGGGTCGAGGATGATGGGAG
>CM049883.1:502500-505000 GCA_027474115.1 Schizopygopsis malacanthus
AGTTGCAAAATGTACAATAAAAATTCAAATGTCTAAATAAAACATTCCATGAATGATAAATGTTTTTGAGACTTTAGAAATTAAGCATCTTATTAAAAATTATTATTTAAAAAAGTTATGAATAACTTGATTTACACAAAAAAAAAGTCATCAGAAATGCCAAACTGGTTATTTTTGATGTTAATGGCCTCAAAATGGTCAGGTATCACCTGATTAATCAATATATGGCTAGTTATGAGTGTGGTTATGATTATAAAATCATAGCAGAGTATATTAGCGATGAAAGCTGTATAAATCCTCTTTGGCTCAGTACCGGCTCGAGCGCTCACCGACCCGCAGAAACAGCCCTAATCGGATCAAACCCTCATCACAAGCAGAGCCGAGCCTCACCTGGACGAGTGTGTGGTCAGAGACGGATCCAGAGTCCAGGAACGCCGGTGCGGTCAAGCCCATGGACGGAGCAGACCAGAGCCTCTCAGACGAACTCTGCTTTCTGCCTCGTCTCCGTCACTCGCATGTGGATCTTATCACACGGAGAGCGTTCTATTGGCTCTGACCAGCAAACAAATCATGCCCCTCTCTCTCGCTCTCTCTCTCTCTCTCTCTCTCGCTCTCTCTCTCTGTCTCGCTCGCTCTCTCTCTCTCCCTCTCTCTGTCTCTCTCTCTCTCTCTCTCTCGCTCTCTCTCGCTCTCTCTCGCTCTCTCTCGCTCTCTCTCTCTTCTTCGCTCTCTCTCTCTCTCTCTCTCTCTCTCGCTCTCTCTCTCTGTCTCCCTCTCTCTCTCTGTCTCTCTCTCTCTCTCTATTTCTTGCTCTCTCTCTGTCTCTCTCGCTCTCTCTGTTTCCCTCTCTCTCTCTCGCTCTCTCTGTTTCTCTCTCTCTTGCTCTCGCTCTCTCTCTATTTCTTGCTCGCTCTCCCTCTCTCTGTTTCTCTCTCTCTGGCTCTCTCTGTCTCTGTCTCGCTCTCCCTCTCTCTATTTCTCTCTCTCTCTCTCTCTCTCTCTCTCTTGCTTGCTCTCTCTCATCTCAATTCAATTCAACATGTGCTTTATTGGCATGACAATTGTTACAAAGTATTTCCAAAGCATAGATGTGAAAGATGCTGGAAACCAAAGATCTTACAGGATTTGGTCCTGAACATTAAACAAAATACTGTGAAACATGCAATATTAAGACTATAAATGCACTATAAAATATTACTTTTACCTAAAAATTTCACGCTCAATGTGTTACTTATCGTTTCTTTGTAATTAATTGAAACCATTTTTAGTTTGTCTTGTGAAATGAATTCAAAAAATGAAATGTAATCCATAAAAATCCCTCTTTTTAAAATGTTAAACATTTAGCCGTTTCTAGTAAGTGAATGTATGGACGTTTATTATGATTCTTTATGATTTCAAATTTGATTCATGTTTTTCAGGAGATCTTGCATCACGAGAAAACCTCTCTAAAAGTAATAAAATATTTTTTTAGGTCATAATTTGATTTAAAAGGCAAAAGTCTGAATAGTTTTATATTGACTGCTGTAAGTGTGTTTTTGTTGCAGTGCTTCCATATAATATAGAGGTGATGGAAATATATAATATTTACAGCACTGTGTAGTTGTATGAGTTAGTATGTAAAGTTTCTGGTATTTATATTAAATCTAGTTACTGATTTGACTAATTGTTTTCTGCTCAGTTGAACAAAAGCTTTTCTACTTTATTGAATTGTATAAATGAAGGTGATGTGTAAGATTCTGGCTTTATTACAACGACACCTGCTGGACACGAGCTGACGGTGAACTTCCCCTTTAAATAACGCGACGCAGCATTTCTCCAGAAAGGTGCTTCAATAAAGAGTGTGTGCGATATTAGTTTTATATTAGACAATACACTGAGCTATGTTGTGCCATAAGCCCTATTTGCGGCTATCATCTCAGAAGATGCATACACATATTCAAACATGAATAAATATATATATATAAACACATACACACATTCAAACATAAATATATATAAACATACATATTAAAAAACATGCATATATATTTATATACACACAATTTCAAACATGCATATACATATACACACATATTCAAACATGCATATATATTTATATACACACAATTTCAAACATGCATATATATACACATACACACACATATTCAAACATGCATATATATATATATGTATATACACATACACACACTTATTCAAACATGCACATATATATACACATTCAAACATGCATATATATATATACACACACACATTCAAACATGCATATATATATATACACACACACATTCAAACATGCATATATATATATATACACACACATACACACACTTATTCAAGCATGCATATATACACACATATTCAAACATGCTCATATATATACACACATATTCAAACATGCACATATATATATACACATACACACACAAACATATATATACAGATATTCAAACATGCATATATATATAATGTATATACACATACACACACTTATTCAAACATG
>CM049883.1:510000-515000 GCA_027474115.1 Schizopygopsis malacanthus
ACACACACAAACACACACACACACAGAAACACACAGACACATAGCCAGACAGACATACACACACACACACACACACACACACAGAAACACACAGACACATAGCCAGACAGACACACACACACACACACACACACACACAGACACAGACAGACACACACACACACACACAGACAGACAAACACACACAGACTTTATTGTAAAGTGTTACCAAAAATATTGATACTCTTCAAAAAATATATATTTTTGTAATTTTTCTCTTCAATTTTTTTTCTCACCAAAAACTAAGAATTTTTTTTCCACCTTGAATTTTTATTCACGTAGTGGTTCAAGCTGCTGTAATATTTACATTTTTGTCCAACTTTATCCACATTCATAGTTCATATAAATCCATAAACAGCAAATCTCAACTGCTTGATTCTTCATATCGTGAAGAATCTATTATATTATTATTTATTATATTATTATTATTTATTATCATTATTATTGTTATTTATTATTATTATTATTATGTATTATTATTATATATTATCATTAATATTGTTATTTATTATTATTACTATTATTATTTATTAGCATTATTGTTATTATTGTTGTTATTATTATTAATTATTGTCCATTATAATTGTTATTATTATTTATTCTCATTATTACTATTAATGATCATTATTATTTATTATTAATAATATTAATTATTATAGTTATTAATTATTAAGATGCATTATTATTGTTATTTAAAATTATTATTAATTATTAAGATGTATTATTATTATTATTTATTATTATTAATTATTATTATCGTCATAACTGTAACTCTATTATTGTCTGATCAATGTGACTATAAGATATTATAAACATTATCATTGAATTTTCTGTAAAGTAATCTGCATTATGAAAAGCGATGCACAAATAAATTTGATTTAGCAGATTATCATAATTTAATCACATGGTTAACATTATTGTATCACTATAAAACAGAAGATGAAAGAGCTGTTTATTACCCACGCTCTGATATTATTAATAATGCAGATAATTGAAAGACTGACCTGTGATTCAGACGTTAGAAAAGATTCTTGCTTTTCTGTGAAAGAGAAGAAAACGAGCTGATGAACTGAAACAGAGCTGAATTAATGAAAGAAATATGGATTTCTGTGATGAGTATATATCTCCACATAGACTTACAGTAGTTAACAGTTTAATTACTGTAAACCGTGTAGATTTTTACACAGAGAGATCGTGCTGGATTACATAATCAGATTACAATTATTAATACATGTGAAAATAATCAAAATCAGATTATTGATCACTTAATATTCATAAAATGACAATAAAATATTATTATTATTTTACTTTTCTATTGCTTGTGTTTGGAGAGTTGCCCAGTTTTGTGGAATTAAATAAATTCATCAAATATTTTTTTAAGTGTTTTATTTGGATTACTGTCATTTTGAAATTATTAATTTATTTTAATTTACTGTAACGCAATGTTTGATGCACGTCATGTTCTTGATAACAAAGAATGGGATATTAATATTTCTCTTTGTATTTTTATATCATTATGGAACAACATTTTCACATTTAGGATTATTTTATTTGATACCGTTGTAATTTATAGAGTAAAAAAAAAATTTATACATTTTTTTAAATACTATACAATAAATACTAAATAAATACTACATAGTAAAATAAAAAATATATATAAAAAATTACATTACTTAAATTACTTGGGTCAAAAGTAAGCAATAACAATTTTAAAATATTTCAATGTATAAATAAATAATTTTATAAAATTTAAATATATGATAATAATACAAATTATTAATAAAATACTATAAATACTAAATAAATACTACATAATAAAATAAAATAAATCAATTAAAAATTACATTACTTAAATTACTTGGGTCAAAAGTAAACAAAAAATATATAAATATATAAAAACTAAATATAAGTATTTTATTTTTATAAAATAAAAATATATAATAATTTAAAATAATTATAAAATACTATACTATAAATATTTATTTAATAATAATATATAAATAATTTATATATAAACACAGATCCATATATATCTCACACAGATCTATATATAAACACAGATCTATATATCACACAGATCTATATATAAACACAGATCTATATATCTCACACAGATCTATAATAGACACAGATCTATATATAAACACAGTATATAAAACACAGATCTATATATCACACAGATCTATATATAAACACAGATCCGTATATATCTCACACAGATCTATATATAAACACAGATCTATATATAAACACAGTCGGTATATATCTCACACAGATCTATATATAAACACAGATCTATATATAAACACAGATCGGTATATATCTCACACAGATCTATATATAAACACAGATCTATATATAAACACAGATCGGTATATATCTCACACAGATCTATATATAAACACAGATCCGTATATATCTCACACAGATCTATATATAAACACAGATCTATATATAAACACAGTATATATCTCACACAGATCTATATATAAACACAGATCCGTATATATCTCACACAGATCTATATATAAACACAGATCATATATCACAGATCTATATATAAACACAGATCCGTATATATCTCACACAGATCTATATATAAACACAGATCATATATCTCACACAGATCTATATATAAACACAGATCCGTATATATCTCACACAGATCTATATATAAACACAGATCCGTATATCTCACACAGATCTATATATAAACACAGATCCGTATATATCTCACACAGATCTATATATAAACACAGATCCGTATATATCTCACACAGATCTATATATAAACACAGATCTATATATAAACACAGATCCGTATATATCTCACACAGATCTATATATAAACACAGATCCGTATATATCTCACACAGATCTATATATAAACACAGATCCACAGATCCGTATATATCTCACACAGATCTATATATAAACACAGATCCGTATATAAACACAGATCTATATATCACACAGATCTATATATAAACACAGATCCGTATATATCTCACACAGATCTATATATAAACACAGATCCGTATATATCTCACACAGATCTATATATAAACACAGATCCGTATATATCTCACACAGATCTATATATAAACACAGATCCGTATATATCTCACACAGATCTATATATAAACACAGATCTATATATAGACACAGATCCGTATATATCTCACACAGATCTATATATAAACACAGATCTATATATAGACACAGATCCGTATATATAAACACAGATCTATATATAAACACAGATCCGTATATATCTCACACAGATCTATATATAAACACAGATCCGTATATATCTCACACAGATCTATATATAAACACAGATCTATATATAAACACAGATCTATATATAAACACAGATCCGTATATATCTCACACAGATCTATATATAAACACAGATCCGTATATATCTCACACAGATCTATATATAAACACAGATCTATATATAAACACAGATCCGTATATATCTCACACAGATCTATATATAAACACAGATCCGTATATATCTCACACAGATCTATATATAAACACAGATCCGTATATATCTCACACAGATCTATATAAACACAGATCTATATATATCTCACACAGATCTATATATAAACACAGATCTATATATAGACACAGATCCGTATATATCTCACACAGATCTATATATAAACACAGATCTATATATATCTCACACAGATCTATATATAAACACAGATTCGTATATATCTCACACAGATCTATATATAAACACAGATCTATATATAAACACAGATCCGTATATATCTCACACAGATCTATATATAAACACAGATCCGTATATATCTCACACAGATCTATATATAAACACAGATCCGTATATATCTCACACAGATCTATATATAAACACAGATCCGTATATATCTCACACAGATCTATATATAAACACAGATCCGTATATATCTCACACAGATCTATATATAAACACAGATCCGTATATATCTCACACAGATCTATATATAAACACAGATCTATATATAAACACAGATCCGTATATATCTCACACAGATCTATATATAAACACAGATCTATATATAAACACAGATCGGTATATATCTCACACAGATCTATATATAAACACAGATCTATATATAAACACAGATCGGTATATATCTCACACAGATCTATATATAAACACAGATCCGTATATATCTCACACAGATCTATATATAAACACAGATCTATATATAAACACAGATCCGTATATATCTCACACAGATCTATATATAAACACAGATCCGTATATATCTCACACAGATCTATATATAAACACAGATCGGTATATATCTCACACAGATCTATATATAAACACAGATTCGTATATATCTCACACAGATCTATATATAAACACAGATCTATACATAAACACAGATCTATATATAAACACAGATCTATACATAAACACAGATCTATATATAAACACAGATCTATATATAAACACAGATCTATATATAAACACAGATCGGTATATATCTCACACAGATCTATATATAAACACAGATCTATATATAAACACAGATCTATATATCACACAGATCTATATATAAACACAGATCTATATATCTATATATAAACACAGATCTATATATAGAACACAGATCCGTATATATCTCACACAGATCTATATATATCTCACACAGATCTATATATAAACACAGATCGGTATATATCTCACACAGATCTATATATAAACACAGATCTATATATAAACACAGATCCGTATATATCTCACACAGATCTATATATAAACACAGATCTATATATAAACACAGATCGGTATATATAAACACAGATCTATATATAAACACAGATCCGTATATATCTCACACAGATCTATATATAAACACAGATCTGTATATATCTCACACAGATCTATATATAAACACAGATCTATATATAGACACAGATCCGTATAT
>CM049883.1:527500-530000 GCA_027474115.1 Schizopygopsis malacanthus
CAGGAACACAGCAGACAAAGACGACTCAATGTTTATTTCAGATCTCACACAGACACACATATGAATCATATTCACTACACGGCCAAATGAACATTACAGACACATATTGATATTCACTGTATGGTCAAATCATAATTCTACACATACAGTGAGATTCTAGAGGATTCTGAAATGAAACATTCACCTTGACATCATGAATGCAAAGAATAAAATAATGTATATGTATCTAAATATTAATGACACCATGAATATGAATTTGTATCAGAATATGAACCGTGAAATCCTGAATATGAATACTGAAATCAGGAATAAGAATGTGAATATCATGAATATGAATATGCATTAGAACATTAATTACTTTTTTAATATTAATTTGTATTGGAATATGATTGACAGTATGAAGAGAGATATGTAACATCAGAATATGAATAACAGTGTATATGAATGTGTAAAATATGAATTAATCAATAATGAAATCACAAATATAAATACGTAGGAAATATGAATAATGAATATAAAAAATGAATTCATGAATTTTTATGAAAATGAATAAAACCATGAATATGTATAAGAATATGAATGAAATCATAAATATGAATAATGAAATGAATGATATGTATCTGAATATGAACAAACATGAATGTATATCAGAAAATGAATGGCATGTATGTATATGTATCAGAATATGAATGACTTTATGAATATGAATGAATCATATAAATGAATTAATTTATTAGATTATGAAATCAAATCATGAAAATAAATACGAAAAAGAATATTAATGACGTTATAAATCTGAATCTGAATCAGAATATGAATGACGTCATGAATCTGAATACGAATCGGAATATGAATTACTTCATAAATCTGAATACAAATCAAAAAAAAATAAAAAATTGTCATGTCACTGAGAATACGAATCAGAATATGAATAAAGTCATAAATCTGAATACGAATCAGAATATGAATGACGTCATGAATCTGAATACGAATCAGAATATGACGTCATAAATCTGAATATGAATCAGAATATGAATGACGTCATGAATCTGAATACGAATCAGAATATGAATGACATCATAAATCTGAATACGAATCAGAATATGACATCATAAATCTGAATACGAATCAGAATATGAATGACGTCATAAATCTGAATACGAATCAGAATATGACATCATAAATCTGAATAAAAATCAGAATATGAATGACGTCATGAATCTGAACAAGAATCAGAATATGAATAAATCATAAATCTGAATACAAATCAGAATATGAATGACATCATAAATCTGAATCCGAATCCGAATCAGAATATTAATGACGTAATGAATCTGAATCAAAATATGAATGACATCATGAATCTGAATCAGAATGTGAATGACATCATGAATCTGAATATGAATCAGAATGTGAATGACATCATGAATCTGAATCAGAATGTGAATCGCATCATGAATCTGAATATGAATCAGAATGTGAATGACATTATGAATCTGAATATGAATCAGAATGTGAATGACATCATGAATCTGAATCAGAATGTGAATCGCATCATGAATCTGAATATGAATCAGAATGTGAATGACGTTATGAATCTGAATATGAATCAGAATAAGAATGACATCATGAATCTGAATATGAATCAGAATATGAATGATCATGTGTCATCATGTTGACACTTAGGGTATGATGCACAAATGTGAAGTCTTCAGACGGTCAGGAGAATCTCAGAGTGTCTCACCTGAAAGCGGTAGAAGGTTCCGTCGTCCTTCAGTGTGAGAACGTGGTCTGATATGGGGAAGAAATAACCGTGAGCCGCCATCAGCGTCCCCAGATGAAGAGCCTCCACTGCAACACACACACACACACACACACACACACACACACACACACACACACACACACGTACGTTTGTTTCTGTGAATCGTGGGGACTTTCCATAGACTTTTATTACTTTTATACTGACCAAACTATATTTTCTATCCCCTAACCCAGTGGTTCTCAACCGGGGTGGGGTGGGGGGGTGCAGTGATCATCCGTGGCCGGGGGGGTATTCAACATATAGTTGTGTTCTGAGCATGTATGGATTTATTTGGTGGTTAAACATCTGAGAAGTCTGGAACTAGGAGAACCGACTTGCATCTGCGGCTTAAAAGCAACGCTGGACTTCAATCAAGTTTCTTTTTATTTTTATGTCTGTATACTTTCATTAGTTCATTAGTGAAAATGAGAAATGTTACCTTGGCAACTATTTCAAATAACTCAAGTTTAAGTTTTTGTATTTTATTTACTTATTCATATTTAATTTTATTTCAGTTAAAGTTTATTTTATTTCAAGCAACAAAAATGGTTTTGTAGCTTAAGTTGTCATTTCAGTTAACTATAACCTTACTTAGAAAGTTTTGTAAAAGTATTAAGTTATGAAAACATTGTTTATGAATTTTCAAAACATTTTTTTTTTTTTTGAACATCACAAGGAATGTTACACTGTTGCTTT
>CM049883.1:542500-545000 GCA_027474115.1 Schizopygopsis malacanthus
GAAGATTAATCACTAATACGGCGTATAATTAGCAGCATGCGCTCCTGATTGAATATGCATGGCTGTGTATGTGCTGGAGTGGCCATACAAATATCCCTCGTTTGATCTATTATTCCTCGCACAAATCGAAATCGACGAGTGCCTACAGATGGAAACAACTGAAGTCAGACAGAAGATAAACTGGTGGAGAGGCATAAAGTAATAATTCATATAGAGCTGTAAGGTCAAATCTGGTTTAAAGAGGATGGTATATGGTTTAGGATGCATACGATATTTCAGCTTTACTACAAAGAAAAGTTAAGATTGACCGTTCAAAAGTTTGGGGTCGGTATGACAGAGATTAATACTTTTATTCATCAAGGATGCATTGATCAAAAGTGTGAGTAAAGACATTTATAAAGTGACAAAATACTTCCGTTTCGAATAAATGCTGAACTTTCTATTCATCTGTGAATCCTGAAAAATAAAATTTACCACAAAAATATTGTGCAGCATAACTGTTTTCAACATGAAATGTTTCTTGAGAAGCAAATCGGCATATTATTATGATTTCTGAAAGATTATGTGACACTGAAGACTGCAGTAATGATGCTGAAAATACAGATTTGATCACTGAAATAAATTATAGTTTAACCAATATTAGCATAGAAAGCAGCTGTTTTAAATTCTAATAATATTTCATAATTTTTACAGTATTTTTGACCAAATAAATAAAACAGCCTTAATTACTTGAGTACAAAAACATAAAAAAATATGCCTGATCACATTTATTTTTAAATGGTAGGATATTTTTCACATTTCTGCTTTTAAACTCCTTTGTTTCCAATGAAATGTGATTTAGTTAAAGTTAAAGCATCCAGTTTTAACAGTATGCAAGTAAAAACAAAATCAAAACATGCAGATATGACATGGTTGTAGTCATCAGAACGTCACCTAAACATACTTTAAAGTACTAATAATATTTAATAATTTAACAGATTATCAGCTTGTCAGTACACACAGTTAAATAAGGGTTTAAAATTGTACCTTTTTAGGTCTGTGTACCTGAAAGAGGACACATTTGTACCTTTTTACCACTAATAGGTATATATTAGTACCTCAAGGCTACGTATTAGTACTCTAAGATATTAATATGTACGTATTATGGAAAAAAGATACAAATATGTCCTTTAAAGCGTACTGCTGCAGGGTTAGCTGTATTAAAAGGTATCATCCTAAACCCTTATTTTTCAGTGTATCTGCTTTATTTGTAATTAAGCGCACTAAACGCATAGATTTGAAGCCACTAATCCGAACCGCTTTCTCACAGAAGCTCGTCATTTTAACCTGCTCCTGCTGATTGGTATTTTCTGTCCAGTTTTGTGTCAGATGAAGGGACGGCGCTCGGCTGAAGGAGCGTCTGATATGAATCAGAAGATGCATTAAACTCATGCAGTGCGCAGATTAACGCTCTAAACTGATCTACGGGACGTTTTTCCAATCCATTAACACCTGACACTAATCTACCAAGAGGTCTGGGTCGGCCGGCTATCTATTTAATTATAATGAATTCAATCTCTGAAAATCAATCAGTATTTTCCAGCGCTGCTCGGCGGAGAGGAGAGCTCAGCGCGACTCTGAACTAGAGATATTATTAAATCATTTGCATGTAATGTTATGCTATTAATCACAGTTTTGAATAAAATAAAACAAATTTTACAATTGGACATGCTGACAATATGCCAATTCTATTAGCCTACTGACATTTAGTTTTTTTTTTTAAATATGGATTTATAATAAATCATCCTTAATTTCTTTCATAAATCAATTTCTATCTATTTGTGTATGCGTTAAAGGTAGTAAAAAAAAAATTATACCAAAATAATAACGCATCAAAATTAATGTTGTTGCTAATCGTATCAAAGACTGTAATAACTGTATAAAAAAAATCTGTTTAGCATTTAGTATATGGAAAATATTTTTTTTTTTTTTTTTTTTTTAGTGCTTTCAAACAAATAAAAAATGTTGTTTGCATAATATATATGTGTATACTGTGTATATGTATTAGGTATATATTAATACACACATATGCATGTCTATATTTAAGAAACATATTTTATGTTTATATATTAAATATATTTATATATAATATAATAATATAAATATATATACACATGTAAATATTTTAAATATATATACTGTATGTGTGTGTATTTATGTATTCATAATAAATGAACACAAGCAAATGCAATTAAAGGGTAAAAATTCTTAAAATTTATGGATTTTTTGTAGTTATGATCAGGACTGATGTTGGTAAAATGATTTATGTCAGTGAAAGATTAACATTTATATGTTAATATTTAATATATTATATATTAATATTTTTATGATCATTTTTGACATGTACATTTTTGTCATCTAAGGACCTCTGTGTAACTTTTTTCAATTTGTGCTCAGGGGTTAAAACATGTTTATACAATATTTGCCCTCTATTTCATGCATGCTTTCTGCAGAGATATTT
>CM049883.1:550000-552500 GCA_027474115.1 Schizopygopsis malacanthus
CAGCAGAAATCATCATTAAAACTGTCTACATCTGATATTTATGATGACTCGTGATGTCAGGGAAGTTTTATTGTGTTTGTTTCTTTACTCAAGATCTCGTTATATTATTTATACACTGGAAAAACAAATCACTCAGAAAGTGCTGGTAAATTTAACGAATAATTACAAAGAAATGCAAGAAACATTAAACATTTTGAAGTAGAAAAGATTAAAAAATGATTTTTCTGTTTTTGTAAAATGTACTCCAATGATTTTTTCAATAATTTACAACTTTGGAAAAAAAATTATTTAGTCAAATTTTGAACCATTTTTATTTTTATACATTTTAATTTCAGTTTAAGTAATATTGTAATGTGCTTTTAATTTTTTAGTAAAAAAAATCTATATAGCTTAATTACATTTTAGTCATTTCAAATTTTTGAAAATAAAACATGACTTGTTTTTCATGTAATATTAATATTCAATTTTATTTCAGCATTATTTCACTTACTAGAAATGCTATTAAATACTTCGTTATAATTAGCAACAACAGTGTCTCAAATTCAATATATGAATAAATCACAGAGACAGAAATAAATCAAATATGATGAAATATTCACAAAATATTCTACACTCGTATTCTACAAAATGATTTATTGTATTTATGATTTATTTATTACTTTATTATTATTTTTTTATTAAATGTAGCTAAAATAAATAGTTTGCAACCACACACCTTAAACAAATCCCGTGTACCGTTTCAAAGGCACTCATTTGCACCTAAAGGCTGTCTATTTGAATTCACATAAAAGGTACAAAAGTGTGTCTTTTAAAACAGTGCTGCTCCAGCGACAGCTTTTGTACCTTTTCTCTGAGAGTGTAACATGACCAATATTAAAGCAGTGTTAGTGTGACAACTAGCCCCGGTCTCATTACACACTGATCTGGAGCCTGCGGAGCCGCCACATGTCCCTCGCCCGTCTCTAGGTAACACACGTCTCCTGTCGTGACCATATGCCTCTCTGACCCCCCCACGGCATGCTGGGAATGAACTCACACAGACATGAGATCATCATCTTCATCATCATCATCATCATCATCATCTTCATCATCATCATCATCATCTTCATCATCAACATCTTCACCATCATCATCTTCATCATCATCTTCATCATCATCATCTTCACCATCATCATCTTCATCATCATCATCATCATCATCTTCATCATCAACATCTTCATCATCATCATCATCTCACAATATTAAACACGCCAGTCTGTTTCTGAGATATGAACGGGGTTATTATAGTGAACTAAAAATATAATATAATAATAAATGCTGATTATATTTTGGGAATGTCTGAAAATAAATATATAGATGTATATTTGCATACATGCATTTTTTTGGAATTATTAATTTTTTTGATTCTGTGAATGACTTTGAATTAGCACAATGTATGAAATATACTCTCTCTAATGACTAAATACTTCCGACCTCGACGAGTTAATGATACGAGGATAGACATGAAACACTTATTTTAATTCTTTCAGTAACTTTATTCTCACTATTAACTATGCCTCAATATACTCCTAATTACTGCTAATTAATACTTAGTAAGGATTTAGAATAAGACAATAACATGTGCTCTTTACATAATAATAATAAACAGCCAATATAAGAGTAATATTCATGCTAATAACTAGTTAATAGTGAGAACTGGACACTACAGTGTTAACGATGTTATTAATTACTCACCGAAGTATTTAAAGGGAGAAGGGTGTGTTTTAAATGTTGATGTTAAATCACTTGTTAAGTTCAGTGACTGTAATTAATCCCGTACTGTACTGTTTCAAGGGAAAGTGATTCAATTACTGTGACTAATTACACCTAACGCTGGTGTGCAGTGTGCGCGTGTGTATGTGCGTGTGAGTGTGCGTGTGCGTGCGAGTGCATGTGTGAGTGTTTGTGTCTGTGCGTGTGTATGTGCGTGTGTGTGTGAGCTTGTGTGTGTGAGTTTGTGTGTGTGTGTGCATGTGAGTGTGCGCGTGCGAGTGTGTGTGTGTGAGCGTGTGTGTGTGTCTGTGCGTGTGTATGTGTGTGTGCATGTGCATGTGTATGTGTGTGTGCGTGTGTATGTGTGAGAGTGTGTGTGCGTGTGTATGTGTGTGTGAGAGTGTGTGTGTGTGTGTGTCAGTGTGTGTGTGTGTGTGTGTGTGTGTGTCTGTGTGTCTGAGTGAGTGAGTGAGTGAGTGAGTGAGTGAGTGTGTGTGTGTGTGTGTGTGTGTGTGTGTGTGTGTGTGTGTGTGTGTGCATGTGTTTGTGTGTGTGTGTGCGTGTGTGTGTGTGTGTGTGAGAGAGTGTGTGTGCATGTGTGTGTGTGTGTGTGTGTGTGAGTGTGAGTGTGTGTGCGTGTGTGTGTGTGTGTGAGTCTGTGTGTGTGTGTGTGTGCGTGTGTGTGTGTGTGTGCGTGCGTGTGAGAGTGAGTGTGTGTGTGTGTGTGCAGACTGAGAGAAAGCACACA
>CM049883.1:562500-575000 GCA_027474115.1 Schizopygopsis malacanthus
GTCTGTAAGTGATGAAATGGAACATTAATGTCTGTAAGTGATGAAATGTAGCATTAATGTCTGTAAGTGATGAAATGTAGCATTAATGTCTGTAAGTGATGAAATGTAGCATTGAAATGTAGCATGTCTGTAAGTGATGAAATGGAACATTAATGTCTGTAAGTGATGAAATGGAACATTAATGTCTGTAAGTGATGAAATGGAACATTAATGTCTGTAAGTGATGAAATGGAGCATTAATGTCATTAATGTCTGTAAGTGATGAAATGGAGCATTAATGTCATTAATGTCTGTAAGTGATGAAATGGAGCATTAATGTCATTAATGTCTGTAAGTGATGAAATGTAGCATTAATGTCTGTAAGTGATGAAATGGAACATTAATGTCTGTAAGTGATGAAATGGAACATTAATGTCTGTAAGTGATGAAATGTAGCATTAATGTCTGTAAGTGATGAAATGGAACATTAATGTCTGTAAGTGATGAAATGTAGCATTAATGTCTGTAAGTGATGAAATGTAGCATTAATGTCTGTAAGTGATGAAATGGAACATTAATGTCTGTAAGTGATGAAATGGAGCATTAATGTCTGTAAGTGATGAAATGGAACATTAATGTCTGTAAGTGATGAAATGTAGCATTAATGATGAAATGGAGCTGTAAGTGATGAAATGTAGCATTAATGTCTGTAAGTGATGAAATGTAGCATTAATGTCTGTAAGTGATGAAATGGAGCATTAATGTCTGTAAGTGATGAAATGGAGCATTAATGTCTGTAAGTGATGAAATGGAACATTAATGTCTGTAAGTGATGAAATGGAACATTAATGTCTGTAAGTGATGAAATGGAACATTAATGTCTGTAAGTGATGAAATGGAGCATTAATGTCTGTAAGTGATGAAATGTAACATTAATGTCTGTAAGTGATGAAATGGAACATTAATGTCTGTAAGTGATGAAATGGAACATTAATGTCTGTAAGTGATGAAATGGAGTCTGTAAGTGATGAAATGGAACATTAATGTCTGTAAGTGATGAAATGGAACATTAATGTCTGTAAGTGATGAAATGGAACATTCATGTCTGTAAGTGATGAAATGGAGCATTCATGTCTGTAAGTGATGAAATGGAACTGTAAGTGATGAAATGGAACATTAATGTCTGTAAGTGATGAAATGGAACATTAATGTCTGTAAGTGATGAAATGGAACATTAATGTCTGTAAGTGATGAAATGGAGCATTAATGTCTGTAAGTGATGAAATGGAACATTAATGTCTTTGAAAATGTGATGTCTGTAAGTGATGAAATGTAGCATTAATGTCTGTAAGTGATGAAATGTAGCATTAATGTCTGTAAGTGATGAAATGGAATGTCTGTAAGTGATGAAATGGAACATTAATGTCTGTAAGTGATGAAATGGAGCATTAATGTCTGTAAGTGATGAAATATTAATGTCTGTAAGTGATGAAATTAACGTTCATTGTCTGTAAGTGATGAAATGGAACATTAATGTCTGTAAGTGATGAAATGGAGCATTAATGTCTGTAAGTGATGAAATGGAGCATTTGTCTGTAAGTGATGAAATGGAACATTAATGTCTGTAAGTGATGAAATGGAACATTAATGTCTGTAAGTCTTAATGTCTGTAAGTGATCTTAATGTCTGTAAGTGATGAAATGGATTAATGTCTGTAAGTCATTAATGTCTGTAAGTGATGAAATGGAACATTAATGTCTGTAAGTGATGAAATGGAACATTAATGTCTGTAAGTGATGAAATGGAACATTAATGTCTGTAAGTGATGAAATGGAACACAATGTCTGTAAGTCATTAATGTCTGTAAGTGATGAAATGGAGCATTAATGTCTGTCGACTCTGTAAGTGATGAAATGGAACTTAATGTCTGTAAGTGATGAAATGGAACGAAGTGATGAAATGGAACATTAATGTCTGTAAGTGATGAAATGGAACTTAATGTCTGTAAGTGATGAAATGGAGCATTAATGTCTGTAAGTCAGTTCGTCTGAAGTGATGAAATGGAACATTCTCTTATCAAGTGATGACTGCGCATGTCTGTAAGTGATGAAATGGAACATTCGGACAGAAGTGATGAAATGTTCGTCACATTAATGTCTGTAAGTGATGAAATGGAACATTAATGTCTGTAAGTGATGAAATGGAACAAACACATTAGGTAAGTGATGAAATGGAGCATTAATGTCTGTAAGTGATGAAATGGAGCATTAATGTCTGTAAGTGATGAAATGGAACATTAATGTCTGTAAGTGATGAAATGGAACCAAGTGATGAAATGGAACATCAATGTCTGTAAGTGATGAAATGGAGCATTAATGTCTGTAAGTGATGAAATGGAGCATTAATGTCTGTAAGTGATGAAATGGAACATTAATGTCTGTAAGTGATGAAATGTAACATTAATGTCTGTAAGTGATGAAATGTAACATTAATGTCTGTAAGTGATGAAATGGAACATTAATGTCTGTAAGTGATGAAATGGAACATTAATGTCTGTAAGTGATGAAATGGAACATTAATGTCTGTAAGTGATGAAATGGAACATTAATGTCTGTAAGTTATGAAATGGAACATTAATGTCTGTAAGTCATTAATGTCTGTAAGTGATGAAATGTAACATTAATGTCTGTAAGTGATGAAATGTAACATTAATGTCTGTAAGTGATGAAATGTAACATTAATGTCTGTAAGTGATGAAATGGAATGTTCATGTAACGTTGTTTTATTGATGATTAAACGTTCTTAGGACATTTCTGTGAGATGTAAATGTGATGTTTGACTAATTCCTCATCTCTAAGTTCTAATGGTTTTATGATCATCATATGTTTGTTGGAGATGCTGGTGTTCCTGTCACACATCAGCAGTATCTGCTTCCACTCTAATTGAAACTAACCGAGATCAATAGCTCTGATAAGAAGTGATCAGTTCGGACTTCTCTTATCAGATGACTGCGCATGTCGACATCGGACAGATGAAAGTTCGTCATTATTGATGCGTTTAATCAAACACAAGGCCATTATTGTGAATGTGATGGAGTTTGTCCACGACTGTGACAGCAGATCAATTAACGCCAATGATTGGCCAAGCGCAAATATTAGCTGTTCCCAGATCAGCTTTCATGTGTGACATGGTCTCCTCTGCAGGTTTATCTCAGAGAGTCTTTAATTCATTAAACCACTTCATTATGTGATAACTCAATAATGATATAATACATAAACCTGAACTATCTGGATGTTCTGCTTAACACATACCCCCCAAAAAATTTAAAAATAAATTCTGACCAAAATATAATTTTTTTAAATAGGTCCAAGGCCTAAATATATTTTTCTTTCAACCTTCACCAAAATATATCCCAATAGGCCTATTTCCTCATCATTATAATCATTATTATTGTTATTATTAGCTATTATTATTTGTTCCTTGCTGATTTTATTCAATGTGTTATATGTTCACGCGAGCCAAGTTTTTCATCAATAGGTGACATGTGTCATTTTTTATTTAAATATATAGAATAAATATATTTTAAATACTTTAAACAGATATTTACATTTTTCTCAAAATATTTTCAAAACTATATTGAAAAAAACAAATATTTTGGTAGAAAAATATTTACATAAACCTGTTTTGAATGTAGAAATATTTGTAACCTTTTAATGGATTTGTATTAATTTTTTTTAAATATTGAAAATGTGTATTTTTTATGTATGCGAATAGAATATTTTACCAACTTTTCCCCATTAATTTTGATATCAAAATGCTTTGATTGCTATTTAAATATATTTATATTTAAAGTCATTTCTTAAAGTTTGGCTTCTCAAAAGCTATTGAATATTGCCAAATAGATATTAATTAAATACAATATTATATTCTAGTAGTTTTTGTTTTGTTCGATTTTTTACCAAAGGCATTATTTTTAAAATCAAATACATAACTTTTTAATATTTCATGTGACTTTATTTGTAATAATCCATTGCACAAAATAGCATAAAAATAAAATCCATAAAATATTTACTATAAATAATAACCGATCTGAATAAAGTCACAACATCTTTGTTTTTATCCCTCTCACTTCTATTGATTTTATTCATTATTCATTTCTATAATCTCGCTCTTTCATATTTGACTGAATTGAGCTGTAATTAAAAAGCAAGGCATTAAAGTGTGTTGTGTATATTAGTCATGCAGTGCTAGTCAATGATGTTTTGGATTAGTAATGTGATTGATATGAAAGTGAGCTGAATCATGATTGTGTGTTTACTCCAGGTGCATCCTGACTTTCCTCCTCCTCGGGTTTCTTCTTTCTTCTCCTTCATCTCATTCTTCTCAGAGAGCCAATCAGAGCTCGTGTACCTGCAGGAAGTCTCCTCCCTCATAAAACATCACCAGCTCCCTCACTAGTGACCTCCTCATCGAACTGCATGGAAGCAGAAGTCACCAGAGGTTCTCCAGCCATGCAGTTCCAGCCCTCGCACGCTGCGTTTTACGCGCCGACGCCCGCGCCGCCCGCTCACCCGACGCCCTTCTACATCGAGGACATTCTGGGCAGAAGCGCGTCCGCGCCTGGCCCGGTGGCGCCCGCGCTGACCCTGCCGTCTCCAAACTCGTCGTTCACCAGCCTGATCCCGTCTTACCGGACCCCGATCTACGAGCCCACGCCGATCCACCCGGTTCTGTCGCAGCAGGCGCTCGCGTACGCGTCCATCTACCCGTTCCAGCGAGACTTTACGCACGCGCTGATCCGCCACGACCCGCTAGGTGAGAGCCAGACTCACGTCTGTCATGTTTCGATCTAAACCAGAGCCTGGTGTCATGAAAACGCACGATTTTGTAATGTCCATTGGGGTCTACGCTACTTTTCTACCTTTTCACAACTGCACTATTAAAAACAAAGGTGCTTTATTAGCATCAAGAAGAGCTTTGAACATCCGTCAAACCTTTAACATGTCAAAAACAACTTTTTCGATTCTTTAAATGCTTATTTTAGGAATTCTATTCACTGAAAGGTTCTTTTGGGAACCAAAAATGGTTAGACATCACACTTGAATTAGTGTCTAAAGCGCGTGTTGTGTGTGCTGGACGCTTTCGTTAATCATCTGACTCCACATCAGCTGAATCTGGTCTAGTAAAGTCGAAATGATTTCACAGCACTAGATCTGGATAACACGCGTGCGTGCGTAAAAGTGAAAGTTGATTCATTTGTGAACGTTGGAGTGATTTGAACACAGAGAGCTGAGCTTCACGAGCTCTGTTTACCAACAGCTCGTGTGGTTAATAATATCAACCAGACTGACCTGAAGAGGAAGCTCTTGTAGATTTCGAAACTGCAGCTCGAGCGCGTCCCCGTGACCCTGCGCGTGAATCCGGGCGGTTGTCGGTCTCGGACCCTTTCCGTTCCCTCCGGAAATCTTGAGCTGTCGATAGGAGTAAAGCTGTGAGAGGTTTTCCTGGTGCACGCTGCTGATTATTTTATCCACATCCTCAATACACACATATTCAGGAAACACTCGACTGCTGATAACCGGGGCCGTTATTCACGGATTCCTCGTTTCCGTTCATTGAGCTGAAACGACTCAACGCCTCGCGGAGCGTCACGACGCGCGCGTCACCGTGCATGCTGTTTTAAACGAAGCGATGCGTGCACTTTATTTTAGTGTCTCTTGCTTATAGCGTGGATATTAATACCTTATTATACATCCCATAACAACTAACCCTAGCCCTAAATATTAATAAGTGTTACTCAAGAAATGTAAGATTATTGCAAATATGATTTGTATTAATATAGCCTGTACTAAAGTATAGCCTATGTCATTTAAATAAATGCCATTTCGATTTTATATCTTTATTAATGCCGTAAAAAGTCCAAAGAAAATCATAATGATTCCACGTTTATTACACCTTTTGAATTTCATATTCTTAAATAATATGGTTTTATGAGAATATGTTATGGGTGCTGTACGCTAAATATGAAGTTTTTATTTTAATGTGACACGTGCATTTAATTTCTTGGATTGAAATATATGGAGGACGAAATATATTCATAAATGCTTTTGAAAAATATATTTATGTTTTTTATTAATATATTTCAGAAAATGGGCAAAAATAATGGGAAGAAAATATATTATGCGTTATGCGTAATACACAAACATATATGTTTTTGGCCATATATATATATAAATACATAACATTTCTGTTATTCTTAAAATAATATTTATTATTAAATTATTATTATTATGCTGTAAAATACTTCTACGACACATAACATTTCTGTTATTTATAAAATTATTATTATTATTATTATTATGTAAAATACTTCTATGTCACATAATTTATGTTATTTATACTTCTATGACACATAACATTTCGGTTATTCTTAAAACTATATTTATTATTAAATTATTATTATTATGCTGTAAAATACTTCTCGGCCATGGGATTGTGTATTAAACACTGTTCTGAATATGAAACAGTAAGTCTGAGTTATAGATGATATATATATAAACACTGTATTTAAACAGTATCTGATTATAATGATTATATATATAAACATGTTCTAATAACAGTAAGTCTGAGTTATAGATGATTATATATATAAACACTGTTCTGAATATGAAACAGTAAGTCTGAGTTATAGATGATTATGTATTTAACACTGTTCTGAATATGAAACAGTAAGTCTGTGACCGGAAGGCCTCACTCTCTCAGCACGCGCGCATCGGAAGCTGATTCAGGATCAATCGCAGCTTCCTCTGTGTTAGAAACAGGATTCGACGGATGTTCACCAGATTAACCAACAGGAAACACATGGACGGAACTTCTGCCATAGTCCTCCTGCTCATAACCTCCATGTTTCAGCGGATGCGCGAGCTGACAAACAGACAGAGATTGCGACACACCGAACACATTATTCACCTCCAGTCTGGACATCTGCGCGCTTTACATGCGCGTGATCATCACAACCCGATAGTGACTTTCGCGTGCATATGATACGCAATTTGTTAATACGCAATTTATTGATGTGCATATAATACGCAGTTTTCACGTGCATATGATTCAAAAATTGTTGATACGCAATTTCATAATGTGCATATAATACGCAATTTGTTAATAAGCAATTTTTTGATGTGCATAATACACGTGCATATGATACGCAATTTGTTAATACGCAATTTTTTGATGTGCATATAATACGCAGTTTTCACGTGCATATGATACAACGATTTGTTAATACGCAGTTTTTACGTGCATATGATTAAAAAATTGTTGATACGCAATTTCATAATGTGCATATAATACGCAATTTTCACGTGCATATGATACGCAAATTGTTAATGCGCAATTTTTTGATGTGCATATAATACGCAATTTTCACGTGCATATGATACGCAAATTGTTAATGCGCAATTTTTTGATGTGCATATAATACGCAGTTTTCACGTGCATATGATACAACGATTTGTTAATACGCAATTTTTTGGCGTGCATATGATAGCAATTTTTGGCGTGCATATACTGATAATATGATACTGATAAAATACTTATAAAATGTTACTGATAAAATATGTATGTATGTAAGTCGCTTTGGATAAAAGCGTCTGCTAAATGCATAAATGTAAATGGATAGCAATTTTTTGGCGTGCATAATACACGTGCATATAATACTCAGTTTTCACGTGCATATAATACGCATCTACCCCACAACCCTAATCCTACCCATTACGTGTCATATGCACAGCAAAGTTAATTTCTGCATAAATAGTAGGCCGAATCAAACATAATTCGTGTTTCATAATTGATAAAAGTGTGCGCACTTGACACACATATATTCGTCTGTTCTGCAGGTAAACCTCTGCTGTGGACGCCGTTCATCCAGCGGCCGATGCACAAGAGGAAAGGCGGACAGGTTCGCTTCTCCAACGACCAGACCATCGAGCTGGAGAAGAAGTTCGAGACGCAGAAGTATCTGTCTCCACCGGAGAGAAAGAGACTCGCCAAGATGCTGCAGCTGAGCGAGAGACAGGCGAGTGAAGGACGCGACGCGACGCGACACGACACGACACGACACGACACGACACGACCTGCTCTCTCTCTCTCTCTCTCTCCACATCAGCACATGTTTGATTCTTCATGTCTTCTGCAGGTGAAGACGTGGTTCCAGAACCGTCGCGCGAAATGGAGGCGATTGAAACAGGTGAGAATCTGCTCTTAATACACGACAACGAGCTTATGTTATTATACGGTTATTATAACTATCCGAAATAATCATCAGCATTTATGACGTTTCGTTGTGTGTTTGGTTTGTTCTTTAATATTGTGAATTGTTTTTAGCTTTATTTTTAGTTTTTCGTGTAAATGTTAAGTTTTGAAATGTTGTCATTTTTATTTAATTTCTTTAATTTTTTAAACGTGGGTATTTATAAAGTTTTAGTTTTGGATCTGTTTTTAGTTGTTTTAATATTACAACTGATGTTTCTGTTGATTTGTAAGTCGCTTTGGATAAAAGCATCTGCTAAATAACTTAATAAACAAATAATATTTACAGCAAACACAACCAAAACATGACCGAAAAGAAAGATGCATGGTATAAATAAATATAGAATATTAATATAAGAATGTTTTCCGCTTTCAAACGACTTTAATCTTAAGAAAAACTATTTTATTTATTACACTAAAAATATTTTTCGAAGTAAAATTGAGATTGAGTTTATTAGAGCGCGTTTTATTTCGATCTTTTATATAATATCACGTTTAAAATAATGCGTTATTCGCCGTTTCGTCGTTTTCGTCAAATTAACTTCCGATTTATTAAAATCGTATTTGTTTATTAATTTTGTGATATTTAAATATGCTGTTGATTCGTTTTTGTCGATCAATAAATACATAAATAAATAAACGCATACACGAAATAATTGTATTTTAATGCAGTACTGTATCATATTTTCTATATCTGGAAATAAACATGCATTTAAATATTTTAATAATTTCCTGAATGTTAAATTCTAAATCTAAATAATCGGCTATGATATCAATATAGCCTAATGTTTATAATTCCTATAAAATCTCTATAATATTTATAAACTTTTTTTTTTTAAGTAAAAAAAATGTTGAAAATGAAATTGACGGCAAATAAATAAAAGGCGCTGAATAGAAATGTCCGACATGCTTTGATACTGAGACGCTTGTGTGACCCAGGAGAGTCCCCCGAGCGGTAAGAGAGATGTGGAGGGCCCTGGCGAGCAGAGAAACTCGGACAGATCGAGTCCAGACGTGATGCACGAGTCTGAGGAGTCTGAGGAGTCCGATCCAGAGCCTCAGCTGTGAGCGCGTGACGTCAGCGCTGTACATACTGTACATACTGTACATTAACTTAATGATCAACCCTGTATCTGGTGTCTCGTGGGAAATTCTGTACATATTTTGTGTCGTCAATAAACAATATTTTAGCGGTAACATATCTGTCTAATGTGCCTTTTTAATGCATTATTATGTCTCATTCGTATTTCTATTTCTTTCAATGTTAAATGTGATCCTGGAGCACAAAACCAGTCAATTTTGTGATATTGAGATTTATGCATCAACGAAAAAAGCTGAATACATTATATTTCCATTGATTTATGGTTTGGACAATATTTGAAAATCTGAGGGTGCAAAAAAAATCTAAATATTGAGAAAATCATCTTTAAAGTTGTGCAAATGAATTCTTAGCAATGCATATTAATAATCAATAATTATGTTTTGATATATTTACGGTAGGAAATATCTTCATGGAGCCTGATCTTAATATCTAATGATTTTTGGCATAACAGAAAAATGTATAATTTTTGCCAAATTAACCAATGCATTCAAAATATCACAAACACATCTCAAAAGCACACATTTGAAAACACCTTTAATATGAATTCCTGTAAGATTTGTGTGTTTATTGAAGGGTATCTTAGCATGCATTTATTAGTAGTAATGTTAATGCCTTATTCTAAACCCGATATCTAAACTCTATAACTATTAATAAGCAGCAAATGAAGGGAACATAAGTGTTCCTTAGTCTAAAATGGTGTGCTGTTTTGCAGAAAGGCTGAGAATGACTGCAGATGTGTGTGATAAGGGAAGAGTTGTGTGTAATATGGCTTGAATCTGATGTGATGAAGAATGATGTGTGCTATTAGTCCTTTATCTGCTGATTCATTCAAATCAATTCAAGTCTATCTCTTCCTGAATCTCTGGAGCTCAGATCAGGGCTTATCTCTCCCGACACGACATGCTGGAGTTAATGATTGGACAGTACGATGAATCACAGACAGAGAGAGAGAACAGCATGATGTCTTCTGTGAAGAACTGAACCCTGACCCGTCAGAACGCGTCTTTACCTCGGACAAGCAAGGCTTGTATCGCCCTTGATCCGGAACCTGTGACGCGTTTCTAAAGATCTTCTGTGGCTTTACTGCAGAACATGTTTATGTGATCTTTAGTTTAAAGAGTGCATGTAAAACCCTCGACCAAAACTTCAGATTCATTCATTTGTGTTTCTTATATTTTCTGTGTTCTGGTCATTTTGATGTGGAGTTTATTTTTTCCTGAAAACGCTCAAATGTTATCACATTGGACTTAAAGCTGAAAAAAAAAAAATTGTAAAAAAAAAAAAAAAAATTGTTGATTTTTTTTTTAATACATTTTTGTTGTTATTGAAAAGCAACCCGCACGTGAGTTGAGTGACCAGCGAGGCCGGAGTGATTAAACTCGATAATCGCTTGTAAATCTCTGATTGTGTTTATAATCGAATCTCTTTATCGATCTTTAATCGGCAGTGTTGTGCTCCGTTACGGACCTGATCGAGTGTAGGAGTGGACACGCTTTATCTTCAGCTGAAACTGATGAATACACTCAGATCAAAGATGACCATCAGTTCATTCAAGGAGAGATTCACAAGGCCTGTCATATTAAATAAAGTGATAGTTGTTGATATAACCTGCTGCATGAGCTCAGATCAATCGATCAGCTCCATAAAGGGTTAAATAAAAAACATGTGTTAATAAAAAAAACTTTAGAAAAAGATTGAATCCAAGATTTGATGAAAATAGAGCATAAGGAGACATTCATAAGCATTTATTATTTGTGACCAGGATGATTTTCAGAACATCTCAAACGTTTTCTGATTAATAAAGAACACATGAAGGCTTTCTCGTAGTTTAAGAAACTCTAAATCTGAGATAAAAGTTACAGTTAATAAAACTGATATCTCCATAAGTCTCGTGAGCCAGAAAAGAGAAAATATTCAAATTATGTTCTGCTAACATTCTCATTTAATTATGAAAATGTTATTTCTCTCGATTTGTTCTCTGAAACATGTATGTTTCTTGATTATGTGAATGTTAAAGAAACATTTAATTTAGAACACATTAGCGGAACGTTACATTTGAACGCGCTCTGATGTGAAACAGTAACATTTCAAACCGTTACATTAGACACAAATATAACTCTCGAAAAATGTAACAGATGACTCTGACGGAACGATACATTAACACTGACAACGATACATTAACACTGACAACGATACAATAACACTGACAACGATACATTAACACTGACAACGATACATTAACACTGACAACGATACATTAACACTGACTGACAACGATACATTAACACTGACTGACAACGATACATTAACACTGACAACGATATATTAACACTGACAACGATACATTAACACTGACTGACAACGATACATAAAACACTGACTGACAACGATACATTAACACTGACAACGATACAATAACACTGACTGACAACGATACATTAACACTGACTGACAACGATACATTAACACTGACTGACAACGATACATTAACACTGACTGACAACGATACATTAACACTGACTGACAACGATACATTAACACTGACAACGATACATTAACACTGACAACGATACATTAACACTGACTGACAACGATACAATAACACTGACTGACAACGATACATTAACACTGACTGACAACGATACATTAACACTGACTGACAACGATACATTAACACTGACTGACAACGATACATTAACACTGACTGACAACGATACATTAACACTGACAACGATATATTAACACTGACAACGATACATTAAGACTGACAACGATACATAAAACACTGACTGACAACGATACATTAACACTGACAACGATACAATAACACTGACAACGATACAATAACACTGACAACGATACATTAACACTGACTGACAACGATACATGGGTTAATAGCAATATATCACCCCAAACTCGCGCGCTATCCTCACTAACCCGGCTGAGTAGGAGTCAGGAGCTGTGCTCGCGTTTACACAAGTCATTATTAACAGCGCACACAGTGAAGCAGAAGGTCTGACGGAGATATAAAAGCTGAATTAGGCCTAATTGAAGAGCAAACAGCACACTCGAGTGAACACCGGGGCCTGAGTGATGCTCTCCGGGGCCG
>CM049883.1:590000-592500 GCA_027474115.1 Schizopygopsis malacanthus
AAAAGTCCGCCATCTATTAATTATGATGTTAATTAGCTACTGTCCCAAGAGCGCTTTTACCCCAAATACTATATTTGACACATTCCTTCGTTATTAAAAAAATTAGCTTTAATTATCTTAAAACTGAAAATCACAAATAAGACATATGCCTCAAAATATAAGCATTAATTTGAGCATTTCACATTCGCTTCTTAAATCTACAAGATTTTAAACACACGCGATATTATATCCGGCGAGCACAGAATGCGCGCGATCGCTTGTTATGCACGTGCATCTGGAAAAGTGTGTTTTGGAAAGTGCTAAATCATGGTTTTGTGTCATCTAGTGGTTCAGATGAAAATATGATCGAATATGCATTTAGCCCCGCTGAACCCTAAACATGTTATTAATCTATAATCTTTATATGGGAACAATATCCGCATGCGCTTATTGACATGCATGCATGCATTAACGTCTATTTCATTAAAGCTGTTTTATTTTTTTTCGAGGAGGAGGGGGGGTCTATCAGTTCATGCATTCTCTGGGATTCAACCCCTTGCTGTTTCTAGCATGCACACTGTGTTTGTGCACTACATGTGCTATACTGTGCACTATACTCAGACTCCAGGGAAGCGTCTCAAGGTCGAGGCCAGATCTCAAATCAGGGCACTACCTAAACAAATCAGGAGGTTTTTCGAACACGATAAGCTATTCTTTCACATGTATGCAGAGTTTCAAAGGTGAACTATTGATCGTGACGAGCAAACCAAGCCAACTTCATCACACTATCTAATCAGAGGATTGACAAAGAACACAGTTAACTCCAGAATAAACGCAGTGTAAACACAGCTTTCATGCTGGAGCTGATAGAGAGAGACACACAAGCCCTGGCGACTCCAGCCTTTACATGAGTTATCGGCCTCATGAATATTAATTAGCCGACGAGCGGTTGCCCCACCTGATTGGCTGGTAAGATAAGCGCTGTTCTGAATATTAATAGCCTGTGGATGAGCTGACCCTGGGGCACAAAACTAGTCATATAGGTATTTTTGGGGGAAATTAAGATGTATGCATCATCTGAAAGCTGAATAAATAATATTTCCATTGACGTATGATAGGAAAATATTTGAAAATCTGGAATCTGAGGGTGCAAAAAAAATCTAAATATTGAGAAAATCATCTTTAAAGTTGTTCTTAGCAATGCATATTAATAAAAAAATTAAGTTTTGATATATTTACGGTAGGTAATATCTTCATGGAGCATGATCTTAATATCTAATGATTTTTGGCATAACAGAACAATGTATAATTCTGACTCATACAATGTATTGTTGGTTATTGCTCCGGGGTCATATTTTAGTCATAGAGCGACCGGTCAGTTGGTGAGAGAGTTTAATGTTCAAACACAGGAAGTAGTAAAAGTCAGACAGGAAGTGGAGAGAATGACATATGGTGGTCTGTGCACGTGTGTGTTTTCATTGTAGACCACAAACAATCCAGAAGAAGGTAAAATCCATATTCATACACAGCCAACATAACACAAGGCCAAACAAACAAATACAGCATAGAAAGTACAAAACACTTACATAAATACCCCTCCTATTAATGAATGAATGAATACATGCATTCTCACATATAATTCATTATTCATAAACTAAAGAAAAGAAAATAGAGATATCAAATTAAATACCTGCCTATCTTAAAGTAGCCTATAAATAAACCAACCACAAACAAAAATAAAAGAGATTAAATATTGTACCATAAAGTCACTTTCCTAAAATACACATCCTCTTAATAAATACATAAATAGAGATTAAAAAAATAGTACAAAATCACTTACATTAAAAACCCATCCTTTTAAAGCATAAATAAGTCAAGTGTGTGTGTGTGTGTGTGTGTGTGTGAGTGTGTGTGAGAGAGTGTATGTGTGTGTGTGTGAGAGAGAGTGTATGTGTGTGTGTGTGAGAGAGTGTATGTGTTTGTGTGTGTGTGTGAGAGTGTATGTGTGTGTGTGTGTGTGTGTGTGTGAGAGAGAGAGAGTGTATGTGTGTGTGTGTGTGTGTGTGTGTATGTATGTGTGTGTGTATATGTATATGTGTGTATGTATGTGTATGTGTGTGTATATGTGTATGTATGTGTGTGTGTGTGTGTGTATATGTGTATGTATATGTGTGTGTGTGTGTGTGTGTGTGTGTATGTGTGTGTGTGTGTGTGTATGTGTGTGTGTGTATGTGTATGTGTGTGTGTGTGTGTGTCTGTGTGTGTGTGTGTATATGTGTATGTATATGTGTGTGTGTGTGTGTGTGTGTGTGTGTGTGTATGTGTGTGTGTGTATGTGTATGTGTGTGTGTATGTATATGTGTATGTATATGTGTGTGTGTGTGTGAGAGAGAGACATCATTGACCCCAGAGCTGAGAGTCAGCAGAAACACACAATACATCTCGGCCTGCTGTTGTTCCGGCTCTTCACACACATATCCGTTACAGATGTGAGCGTCGTGAGGAAACACTATTGTTCACA
>CM049883.1:617500-632500 GCA_027474115.1 Schizopygopsis malacanthus
AAGATTGTCCATTACTCATCCGTTTAAATTATATTAAACCTTAAAGTTTTGCATAATTAAGGGCGTGGTCATTTGAGTGACAGGTGGATTGCTGCTGACCGTCCCCAATGTCGCACTTGGTGGGCGTGGTTTCAGCAACCAGCTCCTCCCACATCCCGCCATTTTGCCCACTTTAGATTATCCGACGCGCAGCCAAGATGGCGACGGCTGGCTCTGCCCACTTTGAGCTTCAAAAATGCTCTTTAGAAACCTACGGGTGACGTCACGGACACTACGTCCATGTTTTTACAGTCTGTCCCATCTAGGCTTTCATGACAGAGCGGTGTATTAATTGTGCCGCTGTGATTGTGGTTTCTTCCACATGAAGCAAAGGAAATACACAGATGTTATTTAATCAGCTTTAGTGATCGTTTTGTTTCAAACTGGGATTCATTTCTCTAATCTAGATTAGTCCCATATGCTGCATGAATCCTGATGACAAGACATTTATTTTCAAGATCTGAGGCTAAATATCTTTCAGTATGGCTCTAATATTCACACTCACATGACAAACGTTCAAACATTGAATAAAGCACATGATCATTACCCGAGTAATGACGGGTTATCACGGTCATAGTTTGTTTCAGACGTCACAGAAAATAGAAATGTTTCGAAAATAGAATTTCTTTGCGGGTGGATAGGACAAAAACGACATGGAAAAAGATACATTTAATCACGTCTGGTTGGGACACGGTGTTACAGTTTGACCCCCCCCCCCCCCCAATGCCGACAGATCTAATAATTGAATCTGTAATTAGGGAAAGTGTATAGATATATGTTTTAATATTCAACAGGCAAAGTTATTTAGTTTTCTGTATTTGAATACAAAAATTGTTGTCATAATCGTTTGAATAAAATAGACTGGTAGAAAAAAAAAAAAAATCTGAATATTTATCTTGTGACTCTTTTAACAACAATATCAAAAACAGCAGCAGAAAAAATAATAATAATTATAATAATAAGCAAACATTTTGGTTCTAACATGGTCGGTGGCCATGGCCTCAAACTAATTGAGGAGCCCTGGTCTCCACCACACACCTCGTTATGATGTCTCTTCTTCTCCGCGCAGGTTTTCTGAGTTCCCATGTCATCGGTCATGGCGCTGGTCCAGTCCATTGACCCTCCAGGACCAGGCCTGGACCCGCGTCTCCATCCCGCCTCGCCTCCTCTGATGGGAGCGATGGGTGCCGTCAGCAGCATGATGCAGAGTCACGTCACGTATCCTGACCGCGCAAACATAGAGGTCAGCACCAACTTCCGCAAGGGCACGCCGGGCTCCGGACGCCTGCTGTCCGAAACCTCTCAGGGACGCCGGACCCCGTCCAGCAAGAGGAGGGCCGTCGCCGGCAGAGCCAAGGGCTTCGGTTCCCGCTCGTATTCAGACGAGGACTTGATCAGAGACTGGAACGATAATCATTTGGATGTGGGTTCGACTGGAGTGGACGGACCTCCGAAACTGGTTCCAGTGTCTGGACAGTTAGAACGAGTGAGTACAGGATTAGAGATTAATAACATATCTTATATCTCCAAACAATTCCTGTCTTATCAGAATAAAGGCCAATAACTTAAAAAATACTAAAACTACACAAAACCAGTCATAAACAGCACAGCTATATTTGTAGCAATAACCAACAATACATTGTTTGAGTCAAAATTATAAATTTTTCTGTTATGACAAAAATCATTAAATATTAAGATCATGTCTCATGAAGATATTTGTACCGTAAATATATAACTCGCTCTCTCTCACACATGCTCTCTCTCTCTCTCTCACACAAATATTAGTGCACACACACACACACACACACACGTTTACACACACACACACACACACTCTCTCTCTCTCTCTCTCTCACACACACACACACACACAAAGCTCTCTCTCTCTCTCTCTCAAAACATAAACACTCTCTCAGCTCTCTCTCTCACACACACACACGTCTCTCTCTCTCTCTCACAAAAACCCATACACACACGCTCTCTCTCTCTCTCTCTCAATACACATAGAAAGCTAGTGTTAGTTTTTTTTAGAACAACAAGGAGTTAGGAAATTAATAGAGCAACATTGTATTTTATCTTTTTATAAGAAAAGATCAAATAGAATTATAATAGAGAGTGCTAGAGTTAGAGGGTCAAAGACAGAAGAGTTGTTTTTAGCTGCTTCTTTATCCCGGTCTGCTGGTAATGCTTCATGATTTCTGATGTTTGTTTCTCTCAGAGCGTTCAGCAGGCCATAATCAGACCCACTGCCTTCAAACCCGTGGTCCCTCGGAGCCGTAACGGCGTGCAGTATCTGTCCCCGCGGCTCGGCGCCGGTCTGTCGGGAAGCCACGGAAACCTCAGCATGCTTTCTCCAGAAGACGAAGACGACTCGGCCGAGACGACGGAGCGGCGCTGCTCTTACAGCGGCGCTCGCAGCGTTTTATTCAGCCAGTCCTTCAGCATGACGGACACGGCACGCGACTCCTTAACCAACCTGCCGGCGTATAACGGACCGAGCCAGAGCCAGAGCCAGAGCCAGAGCGAGGCCGGCAAACATCACGGACACTCCAACTCCGACAGCGGCCGCTCCTCGTCCAGCAAGAGCACGGGCCCGCTGCTGACCGACCCGCTGACCCCGCCGCCCGTCCAGGCCTACGAGGCCATCGTCAGAGACCTGGAGGACAAACTGAGGGAGCGAGAGCTGGAGCTTCAGCGGCTCCGAGAAAACCTGGACGAGAACGAAGCAGACATCTGTCAGGTGTGTGAGAGACCGTTTCATCTCGACTCGAGGGTTACTTCACCCGAACATTAAAGTTTACTCATTAATTACTAGAGGTGGCATGATCAGAATCCGTTCTGCTTTAAAGAGCTCGAGCATTTAAAGCAGCAGACGACAAAACTGATGCTTATTATAATATACAGAAGTTATTGTGTGTACGGTTGGAGGCTAGTTTGGTTATCACTAGAACCAATATAGTGGTTACAGCAATAGTCAACAATGCATTGTATGGGTCAAAATTATACTTTTTTTTTAATTCCAAAAATCATTAGATATTAAGATCATGCGCCATGAAGATATTTCCTACCGTAAATATATCAAAACGTATTTTCTGATTAGTAATATGCATTGCTAAGAACTTAATGAAGATGATTTTCTCAATATTTAGATTTTTTTGCACCCTCAGATATTGTCCTATCATAAACCAAACATCAATGGAAAGCTATTTATCCGGTTCATGCATAAATCTCAATGTGACAGAATTGACCCTTCTGACTGGTTTTGTGCTCCAGGGTCACAGTCCTTAACCACACAAGCTAAAAGCGTCACGGTATTTAGCATCGGATGCTGAAGTGTGTGTTGTGCAGGTGTGCGAGGAGCGTCAGAAGCACACGGAGCTGGAGATGGAGGAGTTCAGACAGACGTGTGCGGCTAAGATGCAGAAGGCGTCTCATAAAGCGCAGCGCGAGCAGCAGCTCCTGCAGCTCCAGATGTTTCAGCAGCAGCAGGAGAAGCAGCAGCAGCAGGAGGACATGACGCAGATCCTGCAGGAGCGCCAGAGACTCGAGGACCGCTGCGCCTCCTTCGAACGAGAACACACGCAGCTCGGGCCCAGACTGGAGGAGACCAGGTGGGAGGTGAGGAGCGTTTGCATTGCGCAGTATAGTGAAAATACGCCTAATGGAAATGCATCAATTTCGCAAAAACTCCCATATATCGCAAAAAATTGCGCTCGTGGTTCGAAGCGATTTCAAAAAATTAATAATTCGCAAAAGTGCAATGCAAACTTTTTTTTTGGGCATTTACAGCTCATGTGGCGTCACATAATCATTCTTCAATGCGCTATAACCTCCAAGAAACACTTCATACGTGGTCACGCTCGAATATAAGGGGCATTACATTTACATTTATGCATTTAGAAGACGCTTTTATCCAAAGTGACTTCAGGTAATACATTTTTTTTTGTCAGTACATGTGTTCCCTGGGAATCGAACCCACAACCTTTGCGCTGCTAACGCAATGCTCTACCACTGAGCCACAGGATTAATGCTTGGATAATTTACGCGGCGCCGCTGACTGCGGCCGCTCGGCGATGCTTGTGTTTATTCCAGACACGCCACGCATGTTATGAAGCGTCTCCTCGCTGCTTCTGTAAACATGCACGCTTACGCCTCCAAAATCCGTCAAATCTCACCATGACTTATCGCGAGAGGCAAAAGGTTACGGTTTAGTCGCAAAACACTGGTTAATGTAAACACCGTAATACTTTTTTATCGATGTTTTGTGCAAATCTGTAACTGAGTGACACTCGAGGACTAGCGCTCGGAGAAGTGCACGACGTCACATATATCAGGGATGTGGGCGATATGGGCTTCAAAAGAACTTTAAACGGGACTCAACCCTCTTTTTATGTGTGATATATCTTCCCTTAATGACGTGTAACGAGAAGCGTTTCTAAACCTGCTGTCATCAAACATTATAACACACTAAACCGCACTAAACGGTTAACACTAAACTAAACACTAAAACTCAGTTTGGGGATGTTTTGTGACTTATTATCACAGAACGCAGAAATATACATCCTCTACTGTAATAAAGGTTAAGTCGATTATTGATGGATTATAAATATACTTAATTATTATGAAAATATCCGAGGTGGTTTTAAGAACACAGAGAAACTCTACATGGACACAGTCGAGTGTTTATCGGATTAATATTTCATAAAGGTTAATCGATTCTATCTTTTATTCCGTTACAGCGACAGCTGGATGCTTTTGTCCATAATAATATGATTTCTGGAGCATATTATGTGGATTTTCTGCACGAGAGCGCCCTCTGGCTTCCAGTATTAATAAACACATTACATTTGTTTATAGCATATATTTATTTTTTTAGGAAAAAGGTTATGTCGATTAGCATTGCATTATTATGTGTGAGCACAGAAGCAGTCATAAGCAGCACAGCTATATTTGTAGCAATACATTGTATGAGTCAAAATTATACATTTTCTGTTATGCCAAAAATCATTAGATATTAAGATCATGCTCCATGCAGATTTTACCTACCGTAAATATATCAAAACTTAATTATTGATTATTAATATGCATTGCTAAGAATTAATTTGAACAACTTTAAAGATGATTTTCTCAATATTCAGATGTTTGTGCACCCTCAGATTCCAGATTTACAAATATTGTCCAAACCATACATCAATGGAAATATTATTTAATCAGCTTATGCATAAATCTCAATTTCCCAAAATTGACCCTTATGACTGATTTTGTGCTCCATGTTCAAATATACCTCATTATAACGAAAATTTGACTTATAATTATAATAAGAACTCCGATAAATCATATATTGTCATAGTCCTGTTTATAAGTCACATGAAAGCAGATAAATATTCAGTTTATTCAGCCACAGCTTTACTACTGATCACGGTTCGTGCTTTATACAAGATTTATTATATAATAAAAAACTACTGCGTTAGGCTAACTGAGACTTGTTATAGCCCTTGCATATCATTGATTGCTTCTAATGTCATGCTTTGTATAAACGCGCATGCTAAATGGATGATAATCGCAGCGTGCGCCTTGTTGTGTTTCTCTCAGGTGTGCCAGAAGTCTGGAGAGATTTCTCTGCTGAAGCAGCAGCTCAAAGACCTCCAGGCCGATCTGGCGCAGCGCGTCGGTGAGCTGGTGACGCATCGAGGACAGCTGCGAGAGGTTCGAGCCGAGCTGCAGACGAGTCAGGGTCAACTACAGGAGGCGCTCACGGCCTCGCGCACACGGACGCTAGAGCTCGAGGTCTGCGAGAACGAACTGCAGCGCCGCAAGAGCGAGAACGAGCTGCTCCGGGAGAAAATGAGCCGTCTGGAAGACGTGCGTCTGAGCGAGGAACTGAGTGTCTCGAAGCAGCAGGTCGAGCGATTAAAGGCGGAGCTCGCTTACGAACGCCAGCTCTCGTCCAATCACGCGTCTGCGTTCGAGAGCGAGAGGAAGAGCTGGGAGGAGGAGAAGGACAAAGTGATTCGATATCAGAGTCAGCTGCAGCAGAACTACGTGCAGATGTACAAACGGAACCGAGATCTGGAGCGATCGCTCCGGCAGCTCCGCATCCAGCTGGAGTCCCGAGAACCGGACGATGACAGCAGCGGGAACGAAGTCACGTTCGACGACGCCGCTGCGACCGAGATCTGAGACCAGTCTACAGCCGCGCGCTCAGATTGTGTTCTGCTCTCAAATAGTGCGTCAAACGCATCCACAATACATTTTTAGTTTATGTGTATATATGTATAAATACATGCATATAGTATATATTGCACACTGGTGGTGGTTGAGAATAGACCCCCCCCCCCCAGAGAGAGAGAGCGTGTGTGTGTGTGTGTATGTGAGAGAGTGTGTGTGAGTGTGAGAGAGAGCGTGTGTGTGTGGGGGTTAAAAGTTGGAACAACTTAAGTTGAGCGCTGCATTTTTAAAACGTCATTTTATGCATAAAACGCTGCAAACGCATCTGTGTTGCATAGACAACATAGACCCTTAATCTACTGCAGACGGACGTTTTTAAGTATTTACGTGATTTATGTGGCCCAATAATTGATGAAAGTTCGTTAAATTGACTTCGTGTCATTTTGGGCGCACGGTTTGTAAACTCACAGAAGTGCACTTTTGTGTCATTAGCTACGTTTCCATCCAATACTGCTAATTAATCTTGGATATCGCATAAAATATTTGAGACCAAATCATATGACGGTGTTTTGGTGCCATGTAAAAAAAACAATAATTAAATTAACATTGTGGGAATAAAGTCATAGCATTGTAATATTTTGAGAATAAAGTCAAAATGACCAGAACGAAGTCATAGTCGCAGAAGTATGAGATTAAATAATTGAGATAATATATTTTCAAAATATAGTCAAAATTATGAGAAAAGTTGTCGCAATACAAGATTAAAGCCATAAAAATACGAGGTTAAAGTCGTAATATTGTGAGAATAAAGTCATTTTATGAAATTAGTAAACAAGTCAAAATTACAAGAATAATGTTTTAGAATTATTTTCAAAACTTTCAAAATTGCCTGAACAAAGTCATAGCAATATGAGAATAATGCCATAAAAATATGAGATTGATTTGAAAATAAAGTTAAAATTTCATAAGAAAGAAAATTTGCTTCTATGCAAGAAATAATTTTATTATTAAACACCATTTATAAAATAAAAAGTACCGTCTCAATCGAGCGCATATGTTTTCATGCACATGAGATTTTATGCATATCCATATAGCTCTTTAATTTATGCGATATCCCCAAATTCGCTGCTCATCAGCTTTGATTCTCATAAAGATAATTCTGTTAATTATCATCCATAATTAAGCGTCCAATTAGTAAAAGCTGCTTATGACTCAATTACTAACCTATGAACACTAGCTGCTCATGCAAAACATAAATCGATTCAATGCATTTATGAAGTATTTTGCTGTTAATAAACAACAAAGCTGCACATGCATCCATATTAGTGTTGAATAATAATCTATAACTCATAATTCCAGTCTGAGGACACGAGCAGCAAGTAATTCTGATGTGAGGAATATTAACTCGTCTTTCATAAAAGCTACTGACTGTTATATTTGTACCAAAATAAACCCATTACTGTACACATAATCCTGAGTAATATATATAGACGGAAGACCAAAGCGTTGTGTGTATCTTGTGGGTGATTGTGGCGGTGTTGTGATTTTGTTTAATTAACAGTATTTGTATGAAGCCAATATATTGTATATTTTTCCGTGCTGTATATTTAATGTTCATATGAGCTGTTTGTAATTAAACACATGCAGTGTTTGGGGTTAAGCATAAAACAAAATAAGTGTAATACTGCTTTAAATTGTTGTTTTCTCCCAAAAAATTGTTTAATTTAATTTTTCTGAGCCAAAAATAAATATGATACATTTTTCCCTGATTTACAGAAGAAATGTGATTCTGTGTAACAATCTTGTCATGCTTATTTACAACAAAAATCTATATTAAAAGACTAATTACTTTCACCCCAAATACTAATTAGTTGTAATTTTACATTTTTTAAATATGTGCCACTATCTTATGTTTTGCCAGTTTGTTAATAATAATTTTTTACTCCATTAAAACCATAAAATGTCATATATTATCCTTATTCTTTTATATATTTTAATAAGCATGTTGCATGAATTTGTACATAGTGTCACAATGAATGATAATGTAACTATTTAAACCACATTTTATTCTCCAAAAACATATTTGAAACTTTATTTAATTTTCCGTATTGATTTTTTTTAAATGTGTTTTTGGGTTACTGAGTGATAATCTGGAAAATTAATAGCATTTTTTTTTTTTTTTTTTTTACAGTGTATAAACTGATCAACAATCGCAGATACAAGCTACTAACAAAGTGTATCATAAATGAACAGTTATTATATTAAACAATTGCAAATAGCAGTAAATTCACCGGATGTGTGTGTGCTGCTAGGCATCTTTAGTGATTTAGTTTAGTACACACACACACACACACACACACACACACACACACACACACACACACACACACACACACACACACACACTCATACTCTCTCACACACACACACTCACTCATACTCTCTCACACACACACACACACACACACACACACACACACACACACACACACACACACACACACACACACACACACACTCATACTCTCTCTCTCTCTCACACACACACACACACACACACACACACACTCTCTCTTACACACACACACACACTCATACTCTCTCTCACACACACACACACACACACACACACACACTCTCTCTCACATACACACTCATACTCTCATACACACACACACACACACTTTTGTTAAAAGTGGTCAGATAAATGAGCTAAATGTGTTGCTAGGTGCTCTTGGAAGAAACCGTTGGCGTTCGTTCTGCGCTCTAGAATGATGATTGGGTTGAATGTGTATACATACGGTAAGGCACGTGTCAGGATGAGACTCTGGGAACTTTGACCACGAGCTCCATGGGGTTGATGCTCTTATTACTGAAGGCCTGTTGAATGATCTCCACGGCGTCCGGATGCGTGACGGCCTGCAGAGAGACGCCGTCCACCGACACCAGCTCAAAACCAGCCTGAGACACACAGAACAGATGCACGAGTCACACCGAGCTGCATCACACACACACACACACACACACACACACACACTCTCTCACACACAGAGACACACACACACACACACACTCACTCACTCTCTCACGCACACACACACACTCTCTCTCACACACACACACACACACACACACACACACACACACACACTCTCTCTTACACACACACACACACTCATACTCTCTCTCACACACACACACACACACACACTCTCTCACTCACTCATACTCTCACACACATACTCTCTCTCACACACACACTCTCTCGCACTCACACAATTGTGTGTCACTCATACTCTCACACATACACACACTCTCTCGTGTCACTCACACTCTCACACATACACACACTCTCGCACTCACTCATACTCTCACACACTCACACTCACTCATACTCTCACACACACACACACACACACACACTCTCTCGCACTCACTCATATTCATACTCTCACACACTCTCGCACTCACTCATACTCTCACACACTCTCGCACTGAGAGAGACACACACACACTCATACTCTCTCTCTCTCACACACACTCATACTCTCTCTCACACACACGTGTCGTCTGTTACCCGCAGAGCATCGCTGGCAGATGCAGCTCCTCCTGGGAAAATCCTCTCGATCTTCACCACGGGCTGAACCCGCGACTCTGCTCCTCCGGAGATACTGATCCCTGATCTCACACACACACACACACACACACACACACACACACACACACACACCGGTCATTAGATTAGACTGCGATGGAGCTCAAGCAGCAGATTATTAATAACATTGAGTAAAGAAAAAGAAAAACAATGGTGCTACTATCCACCAGTTGTTGATTCAATTTTGAAATATTACTGGAAGATCCAGTTATGATATTTTTATTAAAAAATAAATACCCCCCCCCCCCAAAAAACGAATATAGAAATAATAATAATAATAATTATGAACTTTAAAGATGATTTTCTCAATATTTGGATTTTGTTGCACCCTCAGATTTTCAAATATTGTCCTATTATAATAAACCATGCATCAATGAAAATATTATGTATTGAGATTTCAGATGATGCATAAAACTCAAGACTGGTTTTGTGCTCCAGGGTCACATATGACCTCTTTAAAAACCACACACTTCTATTTAGATGCATTGAAAAGGAAAGCGGTGATACCCAGAGACTGCTTGGTTTTGCTGATGTGGACGCAGGTGAGCTCAAACTCTTCACAGGTGTGTTTCTCCACCGCTGAACTATGGGATGTCTTCAGGGAACCGAAGACCTGTGAGAGCAGCGGTCTCTTGTGTCGAGGCGCGTCCACTGCAGGTCTCTGTGAGGAGCGACTGAGAGCGTCGTCCGGCGCTTGGACCCAGTCTGGACGCGTGTTCTCCGCCAGCAGCCAGTTGGGAAGCAGCGCAGACGTCCCGGAGGAGGTGAATGAGTCTGAAGTGTCCACGGGAACGTCCAAGGCTCTGGACTCGTTCTGGGCTGGACCGCAGGACAGACGCAGCTGCTCCAGACCGTCCAGAAGATGATCCTGATGCTCAAATCCACCGTGCAGATCTGAGGAAGAGAGACATGCTTTCCGTGTATTATTGGGAATAGAGAAAGGGAACTACCACGTCACTTTGCAGGCGAATCGGCTGCTAGCATGAAACTGGTTCCCTCGCTAAAGAGCCAATAGGATTTCTCCACAGGCTGTTGGATTAATCCCAGAAAATAAGCTCGGTGTTCATTCATAGTTCATGAAACTTACAAGTTTTGTCCATTGGGGCTCTATGAAATCAGTTTTATTGTTTTCTAAATTCCGTTTTTTCCGTAAAAACATTCCTGGATTGGTGGGGTAAAAAAATTCTAGATGGGGCGGGGGGGGGGTGTTATTACTGGATTCTGTGTGTTTTTTTTTTTTGGGGGGGGGTTATTACAATTTTCCGTACTCTTGTTTTTTCCGTTTAAATTTTCTGGACTCCTTTTTAAATGATCACAATAAATTGTATTAATTAAAAAGCATGTCTACATAATTAAAATCATGAAACGTATACAAATTTAACATTAATTTATTAAAAGTGTAACAAAAATGACATGTTTAGGGCCGTATTAAATGTTATATATAAATATCAATATTTATAATATTGAATTAAATGTACAAATATTTATACAGAACATTTATGTATTTTTTGACTGTTTTCAATGCGATGAATGTTTTCTGCATGCGCTGCTGGTTCAGATTCGGTAACCGAACATGAGGTCTAATCTTACCCAGAATGCTCTCTGAGCGTGATCTGGAGGAGTCTTGCTTTCGGAACAGACTGAAGACGGTTGTGGAGCGCTGCAGCGGACCGCGTCTCTCTCCTCCTCTCTCCGTCTGCGTCCTCTTCTGTTTCTTCTCCTCTTCTGTGAAAAGCGTTTGCATTAACGATGAGATCAGGCGGACACTCGTTCTGTAAACGTTGATTTACCATTTTCAAACGTTTAGCAAAATATGATTTTTATACTGAAACAGAAATTAAAGTTAAATTTAAATTAAGTCACACTCATTCACTCGCACACACACACACACACACACTCACACACACACACACACACACACACTCACTCGCACACACACACACATACTAACTCAAACACACACTCAAACACACACACACACACAAACTCAAACACACTAACTCAAACACACACTCACTCAAACACACACACACACTCAAACACACACACACACACACTAACTCAAACACACTAACTCAAACACACACTCACACACACTCACTCAAACACAAACACACACTCAAACTCAAACACACACACACACACACACAGACTGCCTGCCTGCCCTCTAGTGGTGATATATATATACACACACACAGTGATATTGACATACTTATCAAGAGTTAACAACAGTTCAATAATAAGACAACGGACGTTAGCACACCATTGTCTGCGGTGTATCATTCATCTGCCAGCATACACAACAATAACTATTCTGTAATATATATATTCTAGCTGACTATTGAGTTACTGGTCATTGAATGTGTTGTTACGTGACATTATTGATCTTAAGTTGTTTCATTGATGTCTTCCCACAGTTGAAACACTGATTAATCGATTATACGAGACACGATTAATTTCAGTAAGTTGTTCTGTTTCGTCTAATATTCATTCTTGTTTATTTGCTGCTATAACTAGTATTACAGAAGAAGAGATGCTCGGTTCACTACAGCAACTCGTCACAACACATTAACGAGCATCAGAACCACATCTAGTGCTTAGTGACGAAATGACAGAATTAGAAAGTCTCTGTTTCATGTTATAAGCAACAAAGCACAACGATTATTGGATGTGGTCTGAAATGACCAGAAAAAGGCCCACCTGACACAGTCACATGACTTCGAGTTCGGCGTATGGGATCACGGATCACGGAGTCCTGCAGCAGTTCTGTGGGTCCTCGGCTCACCGTCCGCAGCTGCTCTGACCGACTGTCACTATCGGTGGAATACGGATGAAACTGGGCCTCAGTGGAGCCGCAGACGTCGGCCATGTTGGCTCTTAAAGGCAAGGTAACGGGCAGAGTCGCTTGAGAGAGTCCGCTCACAGAGCCGAGGGGCGTCCCGGAGGACAGAGAGGAGGACGAGAGAGACTCCGACCCTTGTGAGGACGAATACACTGGTCCACTGTCCGCTGGAAGAGGTCAAAGATCGGAGAGATTAACACTTTATATTGTTGTGTAAATGCTGAAAGAAAGAAACTCACTTTTATTCACCCAGCTGAGTTCGGTCACCATTTCTTTGTAGGCCGGATATCTGCCTGCTTCCTGTGAACAAAACACCACATTTATATACGAGCTGTCAGTCATCTTTTTAAAAACATATTGTCAACACCTTCACATGTTTACGGTTCTCTGAAGTCGATTAATAATCACATGACATGCAGGTGAACAAATCAAATCATCAACTTTTATGTTTTATTTTGATTGTTTTTATTATAATTTAATATTTGAATTATTTATTTGTTGTGTGTTTTATTTGGTTGTTTTACTAGAAAATTATTTATATATTAAAATGTTACATTCTTATTATTTAATTAATATTTCAATAAATAAACAATACATTCACGTGTTAGTAAATAGTCACATTATGTGCAGCTAAAAATATAATATATTAATAACTTTTAATATTTTAATCGGTTTTGTTTAGATTTTACAATAATTTAAAAAATATATATATATTTTAGTGTTTTACTTTAATTGTTTTGACTTTAAAATGATTTATTTTAATTTTACATTTTTTATTATTTAATTCATATTTAAAAAACTTAACCAGCACATATGTATGTTTATGGTTCTCTGATGTTGATTAATGCAAATACACACATTTATTTTCAAATAAATATAATATATAAAATGCATTTATTTTTAGTAAGCATTTGTATTTTTTTAATTATTAAGTGTAATTTGACATGTTTAATGATATAATGAATGACTAGCTTTTCGTCGTTGTTTCGTGAAACCCTGTGTTAGACAAACTTGACTGTTTTTCTGTACTGGCAAAAGAATAAGTATTAACACTTCTAAGTATTTTAAGTGTTATAAGAATAAGTATTAACACTTCTAAGTATTTTAAGTGTTATAAGAATAAGTATTAACACTTCTAAGTATTTTAAGTGTTATAAGAATAAGTATTAACACTTCTAAGTATTTTAAGTGTTATAAGAATAAGTATTAACAGTGTTCCACGCCATTTATCTGGGTTCTGGTCAGGAATGTTTGGAGAGGTGGCGTGTTTAATACGGACACGACGAGTGTATGAGTTTCCAGGAATACCTGATCCAGGAACAGAGTGAATAATGCACAACCTGACACCACAGAAACCAGAGAACCACATCAGCCATCTGCTGTGTGTGTGTGTGTGTGTGTGTGTGTGTGAGTGTGTGTGTGTGTGTGTGAGTGTGTGTGTCTGTCTGTGAGTGTGACTGTGTGTGTGTGTGTGTGTCTGTCTGTCTGTCTGTGTGTGAGTGTGTGTGTCTGTGTTTGTATCTGTTTGTGTGTGTGTGTGTGAGTGTGTGTGTGTGTGTGTGTGTGTGTGTGTGTGTGTGTGTGTGTGTCTGTCTGTGTGTGTGTGTGTGTGTGTGTGTGTTGTCTGTGTGTGTGTGTGTGTGTGTGTGTGTGTGTGTGTGTGTGTGTGTGTGTGTGTGTGTGTGTGAGTGTGTGCGTGAGTGATGTGTGTGTGTGTGTGAGTGAGTGAGTGTGTGTGTCTGTGAGTGTGTGTGTGTGTGTGTGTGTGTGTGTGAGTGCGTGTGTGTCTAGTGTGAGTGAGTGTGTGTGTGCTGTGTCTGTGTGTGTGTGTCTGTGCATCTGTGTGTGTGTGTGTGTGTGTGTGTGTGTGTGTGTGAGAGTGTGTGTGTGTGTGTGTCTGTGTGTCTGTCTGTGTGTGTGTGTGTGTGTGTGTGTGTGTGTGTGTGTGTCTGTGTGTGTGTGTGTGTGTGTGTGTGTGTGTCTGTGTGTGTGTATGTCTGTCTGTGTGTGTGAGTGTGTGACTGTGCGTTGTGTCTATGTGTGTGTGTGTGTGTGTGTGTGTGTGTGTGTGCGTACTGTGCACTGTTGTGTGTGTGTGTGTGTGTGTGTGTGTCTGTGTCTGTCTCTGTGTCTGTGTGTGTGTGTGTGTCTCTGTGTGTCTGTCTGTCTGTGTGTGTCTGTCTGTCTGTGTGTGTGTGTGTGTGTGTGTGTGTGTTACTGTGTGTGTGTGTGACTCACTTTTATAGTCAGTATGACATGAGGTTGACTCTTCATTACTTCCACTGCTCTGTAATGG
>CM049883.1:655000-690000 GCA_027474115.1 Schizopygopsis malacanthus
CACTCTTGTCCACGTGTGTTTTGTTGTGTTGCACGCAGTTCGTGTTTCTATCGGCTGCGTGCAGTTATGTTATATGTTGTGCTGTGTGGCACACAGCTTGTATATTCATTGGCTGTGTGCTTTCATGTTGTCTTGTGTGAACACGTGGCTTATGAGTTTTCTCATTAGCTGCGTGTTCATGTCCTGTTTTGCACATGGCTGGTGATTTGTTTGCTGGCCATGTGCTTGTGTTTTTGTTTTATGTGAGCACGTGGCTTCTGTCCTAGTTTTCTGTGTGCCACGTGCTCTCATGTCAATTTGTCTTGACCCCACCCATCTTGTTACCTGTTTATTGATTAATTTTCCCCAGCTGTTTTCCCTCGTTACCCTCATAATTTGCTCCCTTTATAATCTCCTTGTGTTTGCAGTTCCGTGTGGGTTCGTTACCTTATGTTTGATGTCGTCTGTGTCCAGCCTTGTCCAGCCCTGTCCAGCCCTGCCTTGCCTGCTAGCCAGCCAGCTTGTTTTTCCCCTACGGGGTAGTTTTTGTTTGTTTGTTTTATTTTTATTAAATAAATTAGTTGCCCATAACCTGCATTTGAGTCTTCGCTCTCTTCCATTCACCCCAACCCTGACAGAACGAACCCACACTTGAAGACTCAGCAGCGATGGGACTCTTTTTATTCCCAGCTCCCGGACAACAGAGGAACCAGACCGCAGCCAGTGGGCCGCATCCCTGCCCACAAGACAATCGCCCCTTTGGGCTGTATGCCGAAGACCTCTTCAATGCAGCCCAGGGGCTAGGGATTGGAGAGAGCACCCTCATCCACCTGTTTCTTGCAGGCCTGGACGACCCTGTCAACTGGGAGGAGCTGGGTGAGCTAGATACATGGTCCTATTGGGAGATGGTGGACCACGTCATCTATTTGAAGGAGGTGGATCTGCTGGAGGGTGCACCCCTCCCAGTTTGGGCTGTTGTTCCAGAACCTCCTCGGATCGTGCCGGCCACTTGCAGATTCTCTGGTTCATTCTTTGGGTGTCCCGGGCTGAGACGCAGCGTGGAGGATACTCTGTTGATGTCGGTGAAGCAAGCGGTGGCCGCTCACGGTCCACCCAAGGCGGCGGTGTCCGCTCACAAAGCTCCTGAGGTGGCGGGGTCCGCACCGTTCCGTGAGCTGTCAGAGTCCTCTCCAGAGCCCGCTCCGTTCCTGGAGCCCATGCAATCCGCTCCAGAGCCCGCTCCAGTGGAGGCCAAAGAAGCTGCAGCGCCCACAGTTGTGGCCGATGGAGCTCCAGCGCCCCTGTGGCGCCCGACGAGGCGGCGGCATCCCGCTCTCAGAAACGGAGGAGGAGGAGGAAGAAGGGTTCTTCCACCCTTCAAGGCCTGGAGGCCGTTCCAGAGCCCTCTGCTGGCCAGGAGGCCGTCCCTGAGCCGCTCCAGCTCCTCGCCCTGCCGGCGCCGCCCATGCGCCTCGCCCTGCCGGCGCCGCCCATGCGCCTCGCCCTGCCGGCGCCGCCCAAGCGCCTCGCCCTGCCGGCGCCGCCCAAGCGCCTCGCCCTGCCGGCGCCGCCCAAGCGCCTCGCCCTGCCGGCGCCGCCCAAGCGCCTCGCCCTGCCGGAGCCGCCCAAGCGCCTCGCCCTGCCGGAGCCGCCCAAGCGCCTCGCCCTGCCGGCGCCGCCCAGGTTTCTAGTCCTGCCGGCGCCTCTCAAGTGCCTCGCCCTGCCGGTGCCACCCAGGCTTCCTGTCCTGCCGGGCCCACCCTGGCAGCCTGCCATGCTGCTGGCTCCTCCCTGGCCTCCTGACAGGCTAGAGCCGGCCTGGTCTGTCCCTCCGGCCCCGCCCTGGCCATCCTCCAGGGATCTTGTTAGGCCGGAGCCTCCCTGGTTCGTTCCTCCGGTCCCGCCCTGGCTATCCTCCAGGGTTCCTGTTTGGCCGGATCCTCCCTGGTTCGTCCCACCATGGCCATCCTCCAGGGTTCCTGTTCGGCCGGATCCGCCATGGTCCGTCCCTCCGGCTCCGTCCTGGCTCCCTGCCAGGATTCCTGGACTGCCTGAGCCTCCCTGGCTCAACCCTCCCGTCCCTCCCTGGTCCTGCTGAGCTTCCCTGCTGGCACTGGCTTGGCTTCCTTCCCTCCCTCCCCTCCCTCCCCTCCCCTCTTTGTCTCTGTGTTTTGATTGTTCTTGTCTGGTTTATTGTTGTGTGTCAGTCTTTGTGTAGTCATGTTCTTGTGCTGTCATGTTTCTGTCTTGTTCTTGGTGTCCCTCATTAGGGACGCCAGGTGGCGTCCCTTTTTGGGGGGGGTAGTGTCAGGGTTCTGTCACTTCGGTCTAGTGTTATTCATGGTTTTGTGACAGAGCCCTGATACTCACATCATGTCCGCGTTTTCATGTGAGCGCGTGGCTTCGAGTGTGCTCGTGTCGCGCGCTCTCTCGTCTGCGTGCCTTGTTTCATGTTGGAGCGTGGTGTTTGGATCCCGGCACTCATGTCTTGAGTTTTGGTCACGTGACGGGGTTCGGACACTCGCGCTCCTTTTTCTGTCATTGTGTGAGTGCGCGGTCTCGAGTTCGCTCGGCACCGCGCACTCTTGTCCACGTGTGTTTTGTTGTGTTGCACGCAGTTCGTGTTTCTATCGGCTGCGTGCAGTTATGTTATATGTTGTGCTGTGTGGCACACAGCTTGTATATTCATTGGCTGTGTGCTTTCATGTTGTCTTGTGTGAACACGTGGCTTATGAGTTTTCTCATTAGCTGCGTGTTCATGTCCTGTTTTGCACATGGCTGGTGATTTGTTTGCTGGCCATGTGCTTGTGTTTTTGTTTTATGTGAGCACGTGGCTTCTGTCCTAGTTTTCTGTGTGCCACGTGCTCTCATGTCAATTTGTCTTGACCCCACCCATCTTGTTACCTGTTTATTGATTAATTTTCCCCAGATGTTTTCCCTCGTTACCCTCATAATTTGCTCCCTTTATAATCTCCTTGTGTTTGCAGTTCCGTGTGGGTTCGTTACCTTATGTTTGATGTCGTCTGTGTCCAGCCTTGTCCAGCCTTGTCCAGCCCTGTCCAGCCCTGCCTTGCCTGCTAGCCAGCCAGCTTGTTTTTCCCCTACGGGGTAGTTTTTGTTTGTTTGTTTTATTTTTATTAAATAAATTAGTTGCCCATAACCTGCATTTGAGTCTTCGCTCTCTTCCATTCACCCCAACCCTGACAACAGATACATGTTTTTATTGAACTTAGAGTTTGCTAATTTCATCTACTGACAAATTTGACTGAACTCACTATTAACCTTAAAAACCAAACTTATGCATTTTTTCACACGACGCTGTCATAGTTAAATTTAGTTTAGGCTACTATAAAGTGTGGTATCAATTTCTGTATTTACTTATAGCCTAATTCCATTAATGTTAAATGCTGAGTTCTTCTCCCTCATGCATCATATTCATCAACCGTATGAAATATAAGATTATGTACAGGTCTAGGGCCAATGCATTATCGGCGTTAAAATATTTAAATCTGGTTATTTTTCACAACTAATGAATTAAATAAACTGACAGCCCTAATACAAATTACATCTTTATACATCAACTCTAAAAATTAATGTTCTTCGCTGTTTCTTTGCATCATCTAAAATTATTTAAGGAAATTAATGTAATAAAATGTACAATTAGGCTACACAAAAGTAATCAAATAGGATTAAAGGGGCGTGAATTTCATCCACAGGTCGTCTCTTGTCTTATCAGACAAAAAATATTCTCATATCAGCATTTGTCAATAAATGTAATTTGTGTCGGGAAACAACAGAATGTGTCACAATACAGTATTCAACGGAGAACACAACTCCCAAGATAAATATGCAGATACTGAAAACACCCACAATGATGTTGAGTTATGATTCCACAGAATCACACGTTTAACGTACTTTAACGTAAACTTTTTACAAAATCTTTTTCCTAATATTTAAACATATCATTCAAAATCGACATTTAAGCAAATTATGAATTTACAAACAATAGCCATTAAAATACCTTTCATATAAAGTAAATAACTTAGTATTATAGAGTAAATAATAATGCAATGCTCAAAATGCACTCCATTTGCTTCTATTCTTATTAATTTTAATACATTTGACCCTCTTTCAGCTGCTCATGGTTGGAATATATCTTTAAAATATAAAAAATATCATATATTATAATACAAATGCAGAGACACTAAAAACAGCCACGAATAATTAATTGTCTCAACATGAGGAGCTAAAAACACATCTCTTAAATCTTTATTTGACCCTCTAATTATTCTAATTATACATAAATAAAATAAGACTTGCACTCTATTAATTTACTAACTGCTTGTTTCCTTAAAAATGAAGCAAAAACGCCTCTAACACTAGCTTGCTCTATTCTATGTTTTATTTTTATCGTTAGGCTAATTGAGACTTGTTATAGCGCGTGCATATCATTGCTCTTTTGTTGATTTTGATGCTAAATGACTGAATGTAAATGTTAGATGCAATACCTGTATTTCTATACTTGCTTGTACTGTGGTCATTTGCAGAGCGTTTGTGTGTTTGGTTGCATTGTAAGTATTTGCAGCTCATGTGTTGTCAAACTGATGAATATTTATTTATTTATTTTATTTACACATTGTACAGTACAAGACCGGGAACATGCAACAACGTTAGGCACATCCACCATAATAATAATTATTATAATCAAGAATTGAGACAGCTTTATTGTCATTCCACTACATGTGTGGACATATAGTGGGACGAGATGTCGTGCCTCACAAGCACGACATCTTAAACTTCATGGTTTAAACATTTTAAACTTCATGGTTTAAAACAGAAATATGTCCAGTATTGTGACATAACCGTATACCCCCCCCCCCCCCGATGCATATGTATCTTAAACACAGGGATACATGAAAGAGGAATCTGCCGCGCTGTCTGCAACACGTCTCTGGTCCGTATATCACGGAGCACCTGCGATCCGTTTAAGCCCTAATAGCCTATATGACTGATCAGAGCAATTTTTTATTTACTAATTTAACATGAAATCATCCAATTACTACTCCATACCAATCGCATACAACAAAAATACAGAATAATTAGAACAATCACGCACAATAAATAACACATACACATTTCGCTCAGAACGCTGTGTATGCTCTCACGACCCGAAAGGAATTCTTCCACGGACCGGTAGCGGGTCGCGACCCGATAGGAATTCTTCCACGGACCGGTAGCGGGTCGCGACCCGGTAGTAATTCTTCCACAGACCGGTAGCGGGTCGCGACCCGGTAGGAATTCTTCCACGGACCGGTAGCGGGTCGCGACCCGATAGGAATTCTTCCACGGACCGGTAGCGGGTCGCGACCCGGTAGGAATTCTTCCACAGACCGGTAGCGGGTCGCGACCCGGTAGGAATTCTTCCACGGACCGGTAGCGGGTCGCGACCCGGTAGGAATTCTTCCACTGACCGGTAGCGGGTCACGACCCGGTAGGAATTCTTCCACGGACCGGTAGCGGGTCGCGACCCGGTAGGAATTCTTCCACTGACCGGTAGCGGGTCACGACCCGGTAGGAATTCTTCCACTAGCGGGTCGCGACCGGTAGGAATTCTTCCACGGACCGGTCACGACCCGGTAGCGAATTCTTCCACGGACCGGTAGCGGGTCGCGACCCGGTAGGAATTCTTCCACGGACCACGGTAGCGGGTCACGACTTCCGGTAGGAATTCTTCACGTAGCGGGTCGCGACCCGGTCTTCCACGGACCGGTAACGAAGGAATTCTTCAAGTAACTAAAACTACTCGTTACTGTACTTAAGTACATTTTTCAAGTATCTGTACTTTACTGGAGTAGTTTTATTTTGAGTAACTTTTACTTTTACTTCACTACATTCCAAAGCATAAGATCGTACTTTTTACTTCACTACATTTCATAAAACATATCGTTACTCACGTGATACATCACGTGCTCCGAGACGCAGAAGCGGTGTCTGATTCATGAACAAACTGATTCTTTTCAATGAACCTGTTCAATCGGTTCGCAAATCGCAACAAACGATTCATTCACTGATGCAATGATCCGATTGCAGCTGTTCTCGAGTCGAGTCACTGATTCAAATGATCCGTTTAGAGCGAGTCTTCTTCAGTGAACTGAACTCACGAGTAAAGAACCGGGAGATCTCGTGAGCGCGCGCTACTGATGCTGTGAAAAGTAAGTTACTAATGTCGAATTGTAGGATGAATTATTGTAACTGAAAATAATATTTAGGTCAAAACTGTCAGTTGTTTGTGAACTAAATCTGCTGTAAAGGGTGATCTATTTAAGCCCACTGAAATGCTTGAATGCAGACAGATCAACATCAGTGTCTCTAACGTTATGTTTTAGGTCAAAAAACAAAACATTAAAATAACACAGATTAAATAAAATAACTCATGCACGTTCATATTCCCCGCTGCTGTAACGTTAGCAGTTTTATTAAAATGCTATGCATTTAGACCTATGTGACGTGTTTTTATAATGTTTATCAACAGTATACATTTTTATATTGTTTAGATCAACTAGCCGAGTGGACAGATATGAATGTTTATTCATAACCATACTGAAAATAAGTAAATATTGTTAGCTGATGCTATCTGTCTAGCTAACAAGCTTGCTGGTGCTAAGTTGAGGATTTTTTTTTAATATAAAGTCCAAATATCTTTATTCAGCCACCTAACGTTAGATAGATTCCATCTGAGGGAAAAAGAAAGGATGTGATGTTCAGAACATAGTAACTACAGTAATTATCAGAGTGGGAAGTGATGCCCTCTGGGGGCATTTGGCCAGGGGTGTTTTTACACCACAGACAAGGTTTGAGAAAAAAAAAATCATTATGAAAATATAATTAGATTTTCCTTAAAATGTTCTTCCTAATTTCAGGCCTAATTCTCATGTCATATATAACTGACGTTCTGCAAAACAACAAGTTCTAAAACACTTTTTTCTTCCTGGTGAAGATTAGATGTGAAATCTGTTTTCTCTCAGGTACATGGCAGTGTAAGCTTCACAGTGAACATTACTACATCACTCTCATCAATGTAGTTCATATCAACAAAATATATATCTTGACTCTATAGTGGTTATTTGGGGAAAAAAACAGGTATTTTGGGCAGTATGATTATAAAAATATGTGCTAATATAAAATTAAATAAAGTAGTCTATATAAAATTGCAAAATAAATCTGTCTATCAGTACTTTTTTACTTAAGTACATAAAAAATTGAGTACTTTTGTACTTTCACTCGAGTAAAATTGAAAAAGCAGTACTTTTACTCTTACTGGAGTAATATTTTATTATACGTATCTGTACTTTTACTCAAGTACTTGATCTGGTACTTTGTCCACCACTGGAATTCTTACACTGACCGGTAGCGGGTCGCGACCCGATAGAAATTCTTCCATGGACCGGTAGCGGGTCGCGACCCGGCGGTTGGGGACCTCTGGTGTAGAATATACAGTTTGTGCAGTATAAAACCCTTACGCCTATGGAGAGTCCTTATAAAATATAAAAAACAACGTGTGTGTGTATGTTTTATTATACTTGTGAGATCCATAATGTCCTCACTATTCAAAAATGCCCTCATTAATATAGGTAAACCGAATTAACACCAATACACTGGAGAAATCGTGTTTCTATTTTAATCTAATATTGTGCATAGGCTTCTGTGAGGGTTATATGGGATGTTCTCAGTAATTTAGAGAAACTAATGTTTTTGTGTGTGTTTGCATGTTTGTGTGTCCAATCGCATATCTCTACCACCGATTCCTCCTAAAACAAAAGAAGCTAAACCTTACCAAAATTAAGTTTATTCAAGTGTGCTATTAGTAAATTTCTTTTAACTAAAAATAAGAATGTATACTTTCAGTCTACTTTTTATTAACTTTTTAGAAATATACTCAAAATTAGTGTACTGACACTCAAAATATATTTTGAAATATACTCAATTATTGGATCAAGATATACAGTTAGGTCCATATATATTTGGACACTGACACGATTTTCATAAATTCGGCTCTTTATGCCACCAGAACAGAATTAAAAATAAAACAATCAAGATAAAATGATAAAGTGCAGACTTTAAGTTTTATTCTTACAACCGTTTTATACACACTCCCTCCATTTTCAGAGGCTCAAATGTAATCGGACAAATAAATATAATCATAAATAAAATGTAATATTTTGTTGAGAATGCTTTGCAGGCGAAGATTGCCTTAAGTCTGTAACTCATGGACATCAGCAGAGCCTGGGTTTCTTCTTTGTGAAGCTTTTCTAGGTCTTTACTGCAGCTGACTTCAGTTGTTGTTTGTTTGTGGCTCTTGCTGTCTTTAGTTTTGTCTTCAGCGAGTAAAATGCAGCTCAATCAGGTTGAGATCAAGAGATTGACTCGGCCATGCAGAATAGTCCACTTTTTTAACCTTCAAAAACTCCTGGGTGCCGCTGAATCAGCTTCTCTACATTTGACTGAATCTGAGCAGAGAGTATATCTCTATACTCTTCATAATTGATCCGTCTGCTTCTGTCTTCTGTCTCATCATCACTAAACACTTCTGTCTCATCATCACTAAACACAGTAACCCAGAGCCCCTGAAGCCATGCAGCTCATGATCACTGCTCCATGTTCCCAAGGTCTTGCACAGACCTTGTGCAAAGTCAGGGAGGACGAGGAGCAGGTCCCCTGCTAGTCGCACCCTATTGGCCCAACCGGACCTGGTTCCCAGAACTCATGCTCCTCGCGACAGTCCCTCCTTGGAGAATCCCTCTGAGGAAGAACCTTATTTCTCAGAGACGGGGCACCCTTTGTCTGAAACTCCATGTCTGGTCTCTGGAAAGAAGGGACTCGGAGGTTCTAGGTGACTTACCCCTGAGGTACTTAACACCATTGCTTCAGCACGTGCACCATCTACGAGACGTGCTTATGCCTTGAAATTGAACCTGTTCGTCGAGTGATGTTCTTCTCACCGAGAAGACCCCCGAAGATGTTTGATCGGTATCGTGCTTTCCTTCTTGCAGCAGGGGTTGGAGCATAGGCTGTCCCCTTCCACCCTCAAAGTTCATGCTGCCGCTATTGCTGCATACCACGACCACATCGATGGTAAGTCTGTTGATAAGCACGACCTGGTTGTCAGGTTCCTTAGGGGGGCGAGACGGTTGAATCCTCCTCAACCCCCCCCCCCCCTCTATACCCTCTAGGGATCTTGCTTTGGTGCTTACAGCACTCCAGATTGCTCCCTTTGAGCCTTTGCGGTCAGCAGACTTAAAGATTCTGTCTATAAAGACTTTGCTGCTGGTTGCATTGGCCTCCATCAAGAGGGTTGGGGACCTACAGGCACTTTCGGTCAACGAATCGTGCCTAGAGTTCGGGCTGGGTGAGACCCCGGCCTGGCTATGTGCCCAAGGTTCCTACCACTCCCTTCAGGGATCAGTTAGTGAGCCTGCAAGCGTTGCCCCCAGAGGAGGCAGACCCAGCCCTGGCTTTGCTCTGTCCAGTTCGTGCCTTGCGACTGTACATAGACAGAAATCAAAGCCTCAGGACCTCAGACCAGCTCTTTGTCTGTTACGGAGGCCAGCAGAAGGGAAAGGCTGTCTCCAAGCAGAGGATGGCCCACTGGATAGTGGATGCCATTGCCTTGGCTTACCAAGCACAAGGCGTGCCCTGCCCGCTCAGGTTGCATGCCCACTCTACAAGAGGAGTGGCATCTTTCTGGGCGCTGGCTCGTGGCGCCTCGCTGACAGTTATTTGTAGAGCTGTGGGCTGGGCAACACCTAACACGTTCTTACATTTCACTGCGGATTAAATTCTGTATAATTGAGTATGTGACGAATAAAAGAACCTTGAACCTTAAGCAAGGGGGTACAGGAGGCTTGCTACAGAGCGCTGGAAGGGGGTAGCTCCTGTGGCACTTTGGTAAGGATTCCTATTCGTCGATCAGTCTCGACTGAGATTGAGAACAGATCGACTGAATGGGAACATCTCAGTTACATAGGTAACCCTAGTTCCCTGAAGAGGGATCGGAGATGTACGTCCCGTCACCACAGTCGCTGGACCCCACTGATGCTGCCGCCTTACCTGTTCGGCTCCTCAGCGAAAACCTGAAGATGCAACGCACCTGCTGCTCATTATATACCCGCGCTGCGAGGTGAGCAGCTGCTGCATATGATTGCATGCCAATGTGCATTGGCTCATTTTAGTTACACTCAAATTAGATTGGCCTCTCTATCAAGATTCCTATTCGTCGGTCAGTCCGACATATGTCTCCGTTCCCTCCTTCAGGGAACAAGGGTTACCTATGTAACCGAGATGTTTCTCAGATGATGCTGTGTGCTTCAATCATGAGCTGCTCCAAGCCTTCTCCACACTTTTGTTTTCTCGTCATTCTGGTACAGGTTGATCTTAGAGTATATAACTGTAACTTGAGTGTGTTTTGGTCAGCAGCTAAAACAATAATACAAATTGTGCCTGTGTCCAAATATATATGGTGGGCGCCTGTCTCGTCTGCTCCGCCCTGGTGGGCGCCTGTCTCGTCTGCTCCGCCCTGGTGGGCGCCTGTCTCGTCTGCTCCACCCTGGTGGGCGCATGTCTCGTTTGCTCCGCCCTGGTGGGCGCATGTCTCGTTTGCTCCGCCCTGGTGGGCGCATGTCTGCTCCGCCCTGGTGGGCGTCTGTCTCGTCTGCTCCGCCCTGGTGGGCGCCCGACCTGCCAGAGTCACCTCACGCCTCCGCCGACCTGCCAGAGTCACCTCACGCCTCCGCCGTCCTGCCAGAGTCACCTCACGCCTCCGCCGTCCTGCCAGAGTCACCTCACACCTCCGCCGACCTGCCAGAGTCAACCTCACGCCTCCGCCGACCTGCCAGAGTCACCTCACGCCTCCGCCGACCTGCCAGAGTCACCTCACGCCTCCGCCGACCTGCCGGAGTCACCTCACGCCTCCGCCGACCTGCCGGAGTCACCTCACGCCTCCGCGGACCTGCCGGAGTCACCTCACGCCTCCGCGGACCTGCCGGAGTCACCTCACGCCTCCGCCGACCTGCCGGAGTCACCTCACGCCTCCGCCGACCTGCCGGAGTCACCTCACGCCTCCGCCGACCTGCCAGAGTCACCTCACGCCTCCGCTGACCTGCCAGAGTCACCTCACGTCACAACGGTCTACCCAGTGTCCCTTCACGTCCCTGCTGTCTCGTCCGCCCTGCCCTGGTGGGCTCCTGTCTCATTGGCCCCACATGGACCTGGCCCTCCGTCCCCTCCCCCGGTTCCACCTCCGCTCCACCGCCCTCCTGGAGTATGCTTTGTGTAAGCGTCTGGAAGCCGCTCTTAGGGGGGGGGGCTCTGTCATGAATCTGGTTACCACTCACTACAACTGCACATCACCCATGGACTACATCTCCCATCATGCACTGCACTCACACATTCCATCCACCATCACACCAATCACACAGCTGTCACCAATCACTCATTTGCCCTGATTGCCTCCCCACACCTGCACCTCATTCACACACTCACATATAAGCAGCACACATACACTCACCCATTGCGAAGTCTTGTTTTGCCCTGGCTAACATTTCCGAGCGTTTTCCCTAGTTTGTCTATCTGTGTACTACCTGGACTGTTGACTCTCTCTCCTGATCGTTTGCTGCCTGCCTCTCTGATCCCGCCTGCTTACTGGTAATCCTCTCTGTCTGCCGCCTGCCCTGACCCATTGCTCTGCCTCTGATTATGACTCTGCCTTGTCTACGTTGCCCTCGATACCACTGCTTGATATTTGCCTGTTTGACCTCCTCCTTGTATTAATAAAGCTGCAAGTGGATCTACTCTCGCCTCTGACCAGTCATTCGTTACAATTATATTATATTTAGTCATTTATTCGCTTTTATCCAAGCAAATGAGGATAACAGAAGCAATCTATTGTTGTATTAAGACAACTAAAAACAGATCCAAAGCTAAAACTTTATGAATACTACATATACGCATTTGAAAAATAAAGAAATTCAATAAAATTGAAACAAAATTTCAAAGCTTAATATTTAAATGAAAAATAAAGCTAAAAACACTTCAAAATATTAAAGAACAAAAGGTACGAGTATAATAATGATTATAACATAATACTAACCCAACCAACAACCCCCCCCCCCCCCCCCCCCCCGCCAAAATAATAATCCCTTATTTTCATTGTTTGAAAACATACATTTAACCGTTTGGACTGAATTCGGAATCCTACAATAGATCTATTGACAACATTGAAACATAAACATTTATTTTTATTTTCAGTAAAGAAACGTAAAATATTTATGAATATATATATATATATATTACAAAATGTATAGATACTAATGAAGTTATCCTCAGGTTTTCATTTTCACATGTATTTCACAATTTATGTAACCTTCAGAAAAGGTTAAAAATCCATCAACTGTAACACTGTACAGTATGTTCACCAGAAACTCTCAAGACAAACATGTATAGATATAGATATAGATTGGGGGGGGTAGTTTTATCATATTTCACAATGCATTTTGTGTGGGCTACTTCAGTGAAGTTTCTTCAGAAAAGGTTAAAAATCCATCAAGTGTGACACTGTACAGTATGTTCACCGGAAAATATCCAACACTCAAGATAAACATGTATTGATATACATATAGATTGGGGGGGGGGGGGGGGGGGGGGTAGTTTTGTCATATTTCACAATGCAATTTTTGTGGGCTATTTCAGTGAAGTTTCTTCATAAACTTAAAAACAGCCATCATGAAGTCTCTTGAGTCTCACATAATCACAGTTTTGTTTGGTTTTTTGGTTCTAGAAACATTTTGTCCCAATTTTCAAGCAGATCCTTTTAACTGTTTTTTTATTTTATTTATTAATATATTCATTTATAAATACATTATAGATTAAATAACATATGCAATGCAATGCTCAAAATATTATCTTTTTTAAATAATATTTGTATTAACTTTAACACAACAACAAATATGACATATAGTAAAGAGAGGAAAATTAATAATGACTAATTAATAATAATTACAATACCAAGTATGAAAATTCAATTTAAATGGATGAATGAATGAATGAAAAATACATCTGAACCAACAGAAAAATGTGTAGGAAATAAAACATATAATTTTATGCCAGCTGAATATGAAATAGTGACTGAAACACAACCCCTTTTCAAGATGTCAATCTGCGCAAAAATCCTGATTTATAATCGTGCCGTCGTCTGATAAAATCAAATAGGCTACACATATAGATAAAGACAATAGCTGTGCTGTGATTTCGGCTATACTTGCATGTAAAATTAAGAAAAGCAACATATCTGTTTTAACTGAAAGCGCTGAACAGAGCAGACGCACAGAGAGAGAGAGAGAGAGAGAGAGAGGTGTGCGCGTGCTAGGAAAGGGAGACCTTGCGCTCGTGCGGCAGTCAGCTTCAAATCCATAATATTTTAATTTGCTACAAACAGGATACACAAGAAGCACGTTCAGCTCGGACACGCAGACGGTTGTCGTGGTGATAAACACCATAAACAGCAACCGTCCGTGTGTCCACGCTTAATCGCATCTTTGAAAAGCATTTTAAGTCACCTAACTTTGCCTAATAATTAAGTCCGCCCCTGCTTTCAGAAGTCCCCAACCACCGGGTCGCGACCCACTACCGGTCCGTGGAAGAACTCCTACCGTGGGGCCCTGTCCCAAATGGCACACTAAACCCTCGCGGTCTTCCCCTGAGTCCGCACTTTCGTGACGCAATGCCGCTTTGACTGTAGGGTAGAAGTCTGCTGCGGAACTAGCCTTGATGCGGGCTCGGCAGAAGTGCGGATCGAGGACGCATAATGGACGCAAAGGGGGCGCTCGCGAGCACCCTTCTGAACGCTAAAATGAGGAATGGGACACCCTAAGGTCTCGTGGACTTAACGGACACGCGCACGTGGCGGCCATTGTAAGTCCGTAAGACCGCAAGTGCACATTAAGTGTTCCATTTGGGACAGGGCCTAGGTCGCGACCCGCTACCGGTCCGTGGAAGAATTCCTTTCGGGTCGTGAGAGCATACACAGCGTTCTGAGCGAAATGTGTATGTGTTATTTATTGTGCGTGATTGTTCTAATTATTCTGTATTTTCGTTGTATGCGATTGGTATGGAGTAGTAATTGGATGATTTCATGTTAAATTAGTAAATAAAAAATTGCTCTGATCGGTCATATAGGCTATTAGGGCTTAAACGGATCGCAGGTGCTCAGTGATATACGGACCAGAGACGTGTTGCAGACAGCGCGGCAGATTCCTCTTTCATGTATCCCTGTGTTTAAGATACATATGCATGGGGGGGGGGGGGGGTATACGGTTATGTCACAATACTGGACATATTTCTGTTTTAAATCTTGAAGGTGAGCTGATGGATATCACAAACTTTGCACAATAGTTCTGTGAACGGCTTCACTTCAGTCATGCAGAAAGTGAACGTGTTGAAAAAATGAATAAACCTGTTTTAAAGACCCCCCCCCCCCACCCCCCAACAACAGAATGTCTCAAAATATGTGTTATTTTAGTGTATTCTGCTTTGATGTTTTTATGCACATTTTGTCTCAATTCTTGATTATAATAATTATTATTATGGTGGATGTGCCTAACGTTGTTGCATGTTCCCGGTCTTGTACTGTACAATGTGTAAATAAAATAAATAAATAAATATTCATCAGTTTGACAACACATGAGCTGCAAATACTTACAATGCAACCAAACACACAAACGCTCTGCAAATGACCACAATATAAGCAAGTATAGAAATACAGGTATTGCATCTAACATTTACATTCAGTCATTTAGCATCAAAATCAACAAAAGAGCAATGATATGCACGCGCTATAACAAGTCTCAATTAGCCTAACGATAAAAATAAAACATAGAATAGAGCAAGCTAGTGTTAGAGGCGTTTTTGCTTCATTTTTAAGGAAACAAGCAGTTAGTAAATTAATAGAGTGCAAGTCTTATTTTATTTATGTATAATTAGAATAATTAGAGGGTCAAATAAAGATTTAAGAGATGTGTTTTTAGCTCCTCATGTTGAGACAATTAATTATTCGTGGCTGTTTTTAGTGTCTCTGCATTTGTATTATAATATATGACATTTTTTATATTTTAAAGATATATTCCAACCATGAGCAGCTGAAAGAGGGTCAAATGTATTAAAATTAATAAGAATAGAAGCAAATGGAGTGCATTTTGAGCATTGCATTATTATTTACTCTATAATACTAAGTTATTTACTTTATATGAAAGGTATTTTAATGGCTATTGTTTGTAAATTCATAATTTGCTTAAATGTCGATTTTGAATGATATGTTTAAATATTAGGAAAAAGATTTTGTAAAAAGTTTGGATTTAAATAAAGTACGTTAAACGTGTGATTCTGTGGAATCATAACTCAACATCATTGTGGGTGTTTTCAGTATCTGCATATTTATCTTGGGAGTTGTGTTCTCCGTTGAATACTGTATTGTGACACATTCTGTTGTTTCCCGACACAAATTACATTTATTGACAAATGCTGATATGAGAATATTTTTTGTCTGATAAGACAAGAGACGACCTGTGGATGAAATTCACGCCCCTTTAATCCTATTTGATTACTTTTGTGTAGCCTAATTGTACATTTTATTACATTAATTTCCTTAAATAATTTTAGATAATGCAAAGAAACAGCGAAGAACATTAATTTTTAGATTTGATGTATAAAGATGTAATTTGTATTAGGGCTGTCAGTTTATTTAATTCATTAGTTGTGAAAAATAACCAGATTTAAATATTTTAACGCCGATAATGCATTGGCCCTAGACCTGTACATAATCTTATATTTCATACGGTTGATGAATATGATGCATGAGGGAGAAGAACTCAGCATTTAACATTAATGGAGTTAGGCTATAAGTAAATACAGAAATTGATACCACACTTTATAGTAGCCTAAACTAAATTTAACTATGACAGCGTCATGTGAAGAAATTTATAAGTTTGGTTTTTAAGGTTAATAGTGAGTTCAGTCAAATTTGTCAGTAGATGAAATTAACAAATTAAAATATTATGGATTTGAAGCTGACTGCCGCACGAGCGCAAGGTCTCCCTTTCCTAGCACGCGCACACCTCTCTCTCTCTCTCTCTCTCTGTGCGTCTGCTCTGTTCAGCGCTTTCAGTTAAAACAGATATGTTGCTTCTCTTAATTTTACATGCAAGTATAGCCAAAATCACAGCACAGCTATTGTCTTTATCTATATGTGTAGCCTATTTGATTTTATCAGACGACGGCATGATAATAAATCAGGATTTTTGCGCAGATTAACATCTTGAAAAGGGGTTGTGTTTCAGTCACTATTTCATATTCAGCTGGCATAAAATTATGTTTTATTTCCTACACATTTTTCTGTTGGTTCAGATGTATTTTTCATTCATTCATTCATTCATCCATTTAAATTGAATGTTCATACTTGGTATTGTAATTATTATTAATTTTCCTCTCTTTACTATATGTCATATTTGTTGTTGTGTTAAAGTTAATACAAATATTATTTAAAAAAGATAATATTTTGAGCATTGCATTGCATATGTTATTTAATCTATAATGTATTTATAGATGATTATATTAATAAATAAAATAAAAAAACTGTTAAAAGGATCTGCTTGAAAATTGGTACAAAATGTTCCTAGAATCAAAAAACAAAACAAAACTGTGATTATGTGAGACTCAAGAGACTTCATGAGGGCTGTTTTTAAGTTTATGAAGAAACTTCACTGAAGTATCCCACACAAATTGCATTGTGAAATATGACAAAACTACCCCCCCAATCTATATCTATATCTACATGTTTGTCTTGAGGGTTGGATTTTCCAGTGAACATACTGTACAGTGTCACACTTGATGGATTTTTAACCTTTTCTGAAGAAACTTCACTGAAGTATCCCACACAAATTGCATTGTGAAATATGACAAAACTACCCCCCCAATCTATATCTATATCTATACATGTTTGTCTTGAGGGTTGGATTTTCCAGTGAACATACTGTACAGTGTCACACTTGATGGATTTTTAACCTTTTCTGAAGAAACTTCACTGAAGTAGCCCACACAAAATGCATTGTGAAATATGACAAAACTACCCCCCCAATCTATATCTATACATCTTTATCTTGAGAGTTTCTGGTGAACATACTGTAAAGTGTCACAGTTGATGGATTTTTAACCTTTTCTGAAGGTTACATAAATTGTGAAATACATGTGAAAATGAAAACCTGTGGATAACTTCATTAGTATCTATACATTTTGTAATATATATAGATTCATAAATATTTTACGTTTCTTCACTGTAAAGAAAAATAAATAATTATGTTTCAGTGTTGTCAATAGATCTATTGTAGGATTCCAAATTCAGTCCAAACGGTTAAAAAATGTTATGTTTTCTTTATGTGAACTTAACATATACTTGGTTTATATATACTTTGATATTCTAGTATTTTCCCGTTTAGGTATTAAATGTTATGCTTGAAATAGCTTTAAGTAGATTTAGAGTAAATTCCTTTGTATACACAAATATTCACAAACTCAGAATTAGGAACATATATGTTTTCTTTATAAATCAATATTTTCAAACAATGAAATTAATGTATTTAGACAATATGTTATGTTATGTTAGAATCATTATTATACTCGTACCTTTTGTTCTTTAATATTTGTAATTGTTTTTAGCTTTATTTTTCCTTTTTCATTTAAATGTTAAGCTTTGAAATTTTGTTTCAATTTCATTTCATTTCATTATTTTTCAAATGCGTATGTGTAGTATTCATAAAGTTTTATCTTTTAGTTTTGTATCTGTTTTTAGTTGTTTTAATACTACAATTGATTGCTTCTGTTATCCTCATTTGTAAGTCGCTTGGATAAAAGCAACTAAATATAATATAATACATAAATATGTATGTTTATAAGACAGTATCTAAAACTATGTGAAAAAACAATATTTCATAGGTCACTCAATCAAAAGAGTAAACACAACTACAAGCCAAGTATGCTAAGAATACTTACACTTTTATGTCCATATATTTTTGGACACAGGCACAATTTGTATTTATTGTTTTAGCTGCTGACCAAAACACACTCAAGTTACAGTTATATACTCTAAGATCAACCTGTACCAGAATGACGAGAAAACAAAAGTGTGGAGAAGGCTTGGAGCAGCTCATGATTGAAGCACACAACATCATCTGAGAAACGTCTCGGTTACATAGGTAACCCTCGTTCCCTGAAGGAGGGAACAGAGACGTACGTCGGACTGACCGACGAATAGGAATCTTGATAGAGAGGCCAATCTAATTTGAGTGCAACTAAAATGAGCCAATGCACATTGGCATGCAATCATATGCAACAGCTGCTCACCTCGCAGCGCGGGTATATAATGAGCAGCAGGTGCGTTGCATCTTCAGGTTTTCACTGAGGAGCCGAACAGGTAAGGCGGCAGCATCAGTGGGGTCCAGCGACTGTGGCGACGGGACGTACATCTCCGCTCCCTCCTTCAGGGAACTAGGGTTACCTATGTAACCGAGATGTTCCCATTCAGTTGGTCACGTTCGCCGTATGTCGGACTGATCAACGAATAGGAATCCCTACCAAAGTGCCACAGGAGCTGCCCCCTTCCAGCGCTCCTGTACCCCCTTGCTTAAGGTTCAAGGTTCTTTTATTCGTCACATACTCAATTATACAGAATTTAATCCGCAGTCAAATGTAAGTCAGGTCAGGTCATGATGTTCTAGTGAACGTGTTAGGTGTTGCCCAGCCCGCAGCTCTACAAATAACTGTCAGCGAGGCGCCACGAGCCAGCGCCCAGAAGGATGCCACTCCTCTTGTAGAGTGGGCATGCAACCTGAGCGGGCAGGGCACACCTTGTACTTGGTAAGCCAAGGCAATGGCATCCACTATCCAGTGGGCCATCCTCTGCTTGGAAACAGCCTTTCCCTTCTGCTGGCCTCCGTAACAGACAAAGAGCTGGTCTGAGGTCCTGAGGCTTTGAGTTCTGTCTATGCACAGTCGCAAGGCACGAACTGGACAGAGCAAAGCCAGGGCTGGGTCTGCCTCCTCTGGGGGCAACGCTTGCCGGATCACTACCTGGTCCCTGAAGGGAGTGGTAGGAACCTTGGGCACATAGCCAGGCCGGGGTCTCACCCAGCCCGAACTCTAGGCACGATTCGTTGACCGAAAATGCCTGCAGGTCCCCTACCCTCTTGATGGAGGCCAATGCAACCAGCAGCAAAGTCTTCATAGACAGACTCTTTAAGTCTGCTGACCGCAAAGGCTCAAAGGGAGCAATCTGGAGTGCTGTAAGCACCAAAGCAAGATCCCTAGAGGGTATGGAGGGGGGGGTTGAGGAGGATTCAACCGTCTCGCCCCCCTAAGGAACCTGACAACCAGGTCATGCTTATCAACAGACTTACCATCGATGTGGTCGTGGTATGCAGCAATAGCGGCAGCATGAACTTTGAGGGTGGAAGGGGACAGCCTATGCTCCAACCCCTGCTGCAAGAAGGAAAGCACGATACCGATCAAACATCTTCGGAGGTCTTCTCGGTGAGAAGAACATCACTCGACGAACAGGTTCAATTTCAAGGCATAAGCACGTCTCGTAGATGGTGCACGTGCTAAAGCGATGGTGTTAATTACCTCAGGGGTAAGTCACCTAGAACCTCCGAGTCCCTTCTTTCAGTTGGTCACGTTCGCCGTATGTCGGACTGATCAACGAATAGGAATCCCTACCAAAGTGCCACAGGAGCTGCCCCCTTCCAGCGCTCCTGTACCCCCTTGCTTAAGGTTCAAGGTTCTTTTATTCGTCACATACTCAATTATACAGAATTTAATCCGCAGTCAAATGTAAGTCAGGTCAGGTCATGATGTTCTAGTGAACGTGTTAGGTGTTGCCCAGCCCGCAGCTCTACAAATAACTGTCAGCGAGGCGCCACGAGCCAGCGCCCAGAAGGATGCCACTCCTCTTGTAGAGTGGGCATGCAACCTGAGCGGGCAGGGCACACCTTGTACTTGGTAAGCCAAGGCAATGGCATCCACTATCCAGTGGGCCATCCTCTGCTTGGAAACAGCCTTTCCCTTCTGCTGGCCTCCGTAACAGACAAAGAGCTGGTCTGAGGTCCTGAGGCTTTGAGTTCTGTCTATGCACAGTCGCAAGGCACGAACTGGACAGAGCAAAGCCAGGGCTGGGTCTGCCTCCTCTGGGGGCAACGCTTGCCGGATCACTACCTGGTCCCTGAAGGGAGTGGTAGGAACCTTGGGCACATAGCCAGGCCGGGGTCTCACCCAGCCCGAACTCTAGGCACGATTCGTTGACCGAAAATGCCTGCAGGTCCCCTACCCTCTTGATGGAGGCCAATGCAACCAGCAGCAAAGTCTTCATAGACAGACTCTTTAAGTCTGCTGACCGCAAAGGCTCAAAGGGAGCAATCTGGAGTGCTGTAAGCACCAAAGCAAGATCCCTAGAGGGTATGGAGGGGGGGTTGAGGAGGATTCAACCGTCTCGCCCCCCTAAGGAACCTGACAACCAGGTCGTGCTTATCAACAGACTTACCATCGATGTGGTCGTGGTATGCAGCAATAGCGGCAGCATGAACTTTGAGGGTGGAAGGGGACAGCCTATGCTCCAACCCCTGCTGCAAGAAGGAAAGCACCATACCGATCAAACATCTTCGGAGGTCTTCTCGGTGAGAAGAACATCACTCGACGAACAGGTTCAATTTCAAGGCATAAGCACGTCTCGTAGATGGTGCACGTGCTGAAGCGATGGTGTTAATTACCTCAGGGGTAAGTCACCTAGAACCTCCGAGTCCCTTCTTTCCAGGGACCAGACATGGAGTTTCCAGAGGTCTGGACGTGGGTGCCAAAGGATGTCCCATCTTTGAGAAATAAGGTTCTTCCTCAGAGGGATTCGCCAGGGAGGGACTGTCGCGAGGAGCATGAGTTCCGGTAACTAGGTCCGGTCGGGCCAATAGGGCGCAACTAGCAGGGGACCTGCTCCTCGTTCTCCCTGACTTTGCAAAAGGTCGGTGCAAGTAAGGTCACTGGGGGAAACACATATTTGCGAAGGCCCCGGGGCCAGTTGTGCGCCAGTCCATCTGTACCAAGTGTTCCCCCGGACAGGGAGTAGAATTTCTACCTGAACAGGTCAACCTGAGCCTCACCAAACTCTCTGATGGTTGATGTACTCAACGGTCGCAGTGTTGTCTGTGCGGACCAGCACATGCTTGCCCCGTAACAGCACTTTCAGGCGGCCCAGGGCAAGGCATACTGCTAGCAATTCGAGGCAGTTGATGTGCCAAAGCAGTTGGGCGCCCGTCCACACCCCTAACACTGCATGCCCATTGTACGTGGCAACCCAGCTGGGCAGCAAAGGCATCCATGAAGACCACACCTGCTCTAGGGACACTCCTGCAGAAGAAACAAGGGGACCGAACTACAGGCTGAAGGCTTGGCGGCATTCCAGAGTGATTGCCACTCGAAGCAGATTGGTCCTCTCCTAGCGAGATTCCTATTCGTTGGTCAGTCCGACGTACGTCGAACGTGACTGACTGAATGGGAACATGGAGCAGTGATCATGAGCTGCATGGCTTCAGTAGCTCTGGGTTACTGTGTTTAGTGATGATGAGACAGAAGTGTTTAGTGATGATGAGACAGAAGACAGAAGCAGACGGATAAATTCTGAAGAGTATAGAGATATACTCTCTGCTCAGATTCAGTCAAATGTAGAGAAGCTGATTCAGCAGCGCTTCAGAGTACAAATGGATGATGACCCAAAACATTCAGAAAAAGCAACCCAGGAGTTTTTGAAGGTTAAAAAAGTGGAATATTCTGCAATGGCCGAGTCAATCTCCTGATCTCAATCTGATTGAGCTGCATTTCACTCGCTGAAGACAAAACTAAAGACAGCAAAGAGCCACAAACAAACAACAACTGAAGTCAGCTGCAGTAAAGACCTAGAAAAGCTTTACAAAGAAGAAACCCAGGCTCTGCTGATGTCCATGAGTTACAGACTTAAGGCACTCGTCGGATCTTACCAGCAGGGCTTACCAGCATTCTCACCTGCAAAGCATTCTCAACAAAATATTACATTTTAATTATGATTATATTTATTTGTCAGATTACATTTGAGCCTCTGAAAATGGGGGGAGTGTGTATAAAAACGGTTGTAAGAATAAAACTTAAAGTCTGCACTTCAATTTTATCTTGATTGTTTTATTTTTAATTCTGTTCTGGTGGCATACAGAGCCGAATTTATGAAAATCGTGTCAGTGTCCAAATATATATGGACCTAACTGTATATCTTGATCCAATGATTGGGTACATTTCAAAATATATTTCGAGTGTCAGTATTCTAATTTTAAGTATATTTCTAAAAAGTTAATAAAAAGTAGACTGAAAGTATACATTCTTATTTTTAGTTAAAATAAATATACTAATAGCACACTTGAATAAACTTAATTTTGGTAAGGTTTAGCTTCTTTTGTTTTAGGAAGGAATCGGTGGTAGAGATATGCGATTGAACACAAACATGCAAACACACACAAAAACATTAGTTTCTCTAAATTACTGAGAACATATAACCCTCACAGAAGCCTATGCACAACATTAGATTAAAATAGAAACACGATTTCTCCAGTGTATTGGTGTTAATTCTGGTTTTCCTATATTAATGAGGGCATTTTTGAATAGTGAGGACATTATGGACCTAACAAGTATAATAAAACCTACACACACACGTTGTTTTTTATATTTTATAGGGATTCTCCATAGGCGAAAGGGTTTTTATACTGTACAAACTGTATATTCTACACCAGAGGTCCCCAACCACAGGGTTGCGACCCGCTACCGGTCCGTGGAAGAATTCCTATCGGGTCGTGACCCGCTACCGGTCCGTGGAAGAATTCCTATCGGGTCGTGACCCGCTACCGGTCCGTGGAAGAATTCCTACCGGGTCGCGACCCGCTACCGGTCCGTGGAAGAATTCCTACCGGGTCGCGACCCGCTACCGGTCCGTGGAAGAATTCCTACCGGGTCGCGACCCGCTACCGGTCCGTGGAAGAATTCCTACGGGTCGTGACCAAATACGGTTCGTGGACCTATCGGGTCGCGACCCACTACCGGTCCGTGGAAGAATTCCTATCGGGTCGCGACCCGCTACCGGTCCGTGGAAGAATTCCTATCGGGTCGTGACCCGCTACCGGTCCGTGGAAGAATTCCTATCGGGTCGCGACCCGCTACCGGTCCGTGGAAGAATTCCTATCGGGTCGCGACCCGCTACCGGTCCGTGGAAGAATTCCTATCGGGTCGCGAGAGCGTTCTGGGGGAAATGTGTATGTGTTATTTATTGTGCGTGATTGTTCTAATTATTCTGTATTTTCATTGTATGCGATTGATATGGAGTAACATTTGGACGATTTCATGTTAAATTAGTAAATAAAAAATTGCTCTGATCAGTCATATTGTCTATTAGGGCTTTAAACGGATCGCAGGTGCTCAGTGATATACGGACCAGAGACGTGTTGCAGACAGCACGGCAGATTCCTCTTTCATGTATCCCTGTGTTTAAGATACATATGCATGGGGGGGGGGGGGGGGGGGGTATACGGTTATGTCACAATACTGGACATATTTCTGTTTTAAATCATGAAGGCGAGCCGATGGTTATCACACAAGCAACTTTGCACAATAGTTCTGTGAATGTCTTAACTTCAGTCATGCAGAAAGTGAACATGTGTTGAAAAAATTCATAAACCTGTTTTAAAGACCCCCCCCACCCCCCGCCGTAACTGGTCCGTGGTGTAAATAAAAAAACAGTTCTACACGAACCCTACCCCGAAACCGACCCACATAGGAGGGGGATCTTCTCTGGACCATATGCAACATTGCCTAAAAAGTTTTCTAAACGTGACAAAAATTCAGAACAAATTAATTTCTAGGGAATATGATGATGCCAGATGGCTTTTTAACTAAACTATTTCGAAAAATAATTTGATGTCTTGTATTAGTGATAAGTCAGCCTTTCTAAACAGCTGGCATTAAACTATATGTTTTATTCCCTACACATTTTGTGTTGGTTCAGCTGTATTTTTACATTTAAGTATTTATATATCTTAAACAGTTTTTTCATTCTTGATATTGTTATTATTCATGCTCCCTCTTTACTTCTGTATGTGTCATGCTTGTTGTGTTTTAATGTGTTAAAGTTAATAAAAATGAGAACAGTATTTACAAAAGAACAGGGGAACAATATAATAACACAACAAAAGGTGGGAAGAGGAGCATGAGAGGAGCCAAAAAAAGAAAAACTTTAAATAAAATAATGTAATCATTTTAATCATTTTGTAATAGAAACTACCTACCAAAAGAAAAAGATCGTTGGCATTACAACACATACACTCTCTCCTATCCTAGTGTGTCTGATTCAGTGGAAATATCTGCACAATGTATGTCACACAACACAGCCCACAAAAATTGCATTGTGAAATATGACAAAACTGCCCCCCCCCCATCAATATTTATAAATGTTTTTCGAGGGTTGGATTTTCCTAAACTGTAAGTGTCCACTCGATGGATTTATAACCTTTTCTGAAGGTTACAAAATTGTGAAATATGTGTGAAAATGAAAACGTGGATAAACTTCATTAGATCTATACATTTTGTAATATATAGAAGTCACCTTTATTTATATAGCTTTTAACAATACAGATTGTGTCAAAGTACTAACAAAAATTGGAGGATGAGAGTCTTGTATAATAATAAGATTAAACACTCAATTTTTCAGTTTCATTATTGTAGAGATTCATTGTCTACATTTTAGTTTAAATAGTATCTTGAAATCAAATTCTATCGCAATATAGAAAGCATAAATTCATAAATATTTTACGTTTCCCTGTAAAGAAAAAGAAATGTTTATGTTTCAGTGTTGTCAATAGATCTATTGTAGGATTCCTAATTCAGTCCACGGTTAAATGTATGTACACATATACTTGGTTTATATATACTCTGAACATATTTTCCCGTTAGGAATTAAATGTTATGCTAAATAGATTTACTTTAAATAGATTTAGAGTAAATTCTTTGTATACAAATTTCAAACAGTTAGGAACATATCTCGCTTTGGAAAAGGCCCAATCAAATATAATATAATATATAAATATACTGTACGTTTAAAGAGAGTCTAAAACTTGTGAAAAAGATATTTCATAGGTCACTCAACTGTGACTGGCTGCGGATAAACCACTGTATAGAGATATACTCTCTGCTCAGATTCAGTCAAGTAGAGAAGCTTTGGGCGCTTCAAACAAACGGACCCAAAACATCAGAAAAAGCAAGAGTCAATCTCCTGATCTCAACCTGATTGATGCTCTCGCTGAAGACAAAACTAAAGACAGAAAGAGCCACAAAAGACCTAGAAAAGCTTCACAAAGAAGAAACACTCTGCTGATGTCAATCAGACAAGGCAGTCTTCGCCTGCAAACATTCCCAACAAAATTACAAATTAACATTTTATTTATGATTATATTTATTTGTCCAATCTTAGCCTCTGAAAATGGCTAAACAAAAACATAATAACAAAACAAAAGAGGAAGAGGAAAAAAGAAACACTGAAAAAAACAACAAATTTTGTAATCGAACACCAACCAAAGAAAAAGATGTTGGTATTACAACACATATTCTCTTATCCTAGTGTGTCTGATTCAGTGGAAATATCTAAGTGTTGCACAATGTATGTCACACAACACATTTACCTGTCACGCCTAAACAACCACACACAACGTGATGAATGGACAAAACGCACTAACAAAGGATGCTTCAACAAGTATTCAACACTTTTCTATAAACCACCACCAACACAGTTACTAACCTCACATTTTAAACACTGTTTAAAACATCAACTCAAATCTAATTCCAAACTGTTTTTAAGTGTTCACAAAGTTTTGGAAATCTTCTCAGAATGCTCTTTTTGCACACAATCCATCAAACAATTAGTCTTAACGATGAAAAATGTAAACACTGCTATTGAGTCTTCAGCATGTTCAATGCACGGCGCTGTCGGTCACACACATACATGTGCACAAATTACACTATTTATTTACAGAAAATACAAGGGGAAAAAATACTTTTTTCTGATTTCTAAACGAAGCTGTTTTCATGCACTAATAGGTAAATGTATGAGACATTATAAATGGCAGTGTTTTCTAAACGAACCACAACTTTAATGAGATCGGGTTAATCTAATGTAAAGAAGAGATCTGAGAGCAAAGCTGTAATGTGCACTCAGAAGTGAACTATTACACAATAAATATATGTCCGTTGTGCAACAGACAAAAAATGACACAAATTATTCAGAATTGTTTTCAGGCTGATGAGATGTGATGACACGTGTGCAAATAATGGGGAGCAGCACATTCTTCCATTTTAACGGCCATCAATTAAAGTAAATATGTAAAATATTGCATAATAATAAAGACCCTCCCACCAGCATGGACTCTCCACCCAGAAGGAAAATGCCTTTATAAAGACACTGATCTTCTGACTAAAACCATCCAAAAACGACTTTACAGAAGAACACCTGACACTCATCGCTGGTAAGATGAAATATGATCCAATTACCTACATTAATAATCTCAATCACTAAACTCTTTAGCGTTCGTATTTAATTATGTTAGTATTTTTAACATTATGATGAGTGATTGACTTTTTAGCGCTTCAGAAAACAACTGTTAATTAGAGCTTAATACATCAGACATGTCAACTACATTATTATTTTATTTTGTATAAATACTATGACATCTAATATATGTTAGCTATGAAAAGCTTTTAACAATTATTAGCTTATGTTATTATATTCAATTCTGACAGACTTTGCTTTGAAAAGGCTAAAAGAAATGTCTGGAAAAAATTGGGTTGTCCTTGTTGCTGGCTCAAAGGACTGGGAAAACTACCAACATCAGGTTTGTCCTTTTATTTGTTATATTCTTTATTTTCAAGACATATTTCTCAAGGTGTGCTGAAGCAGAGTTTCTATATGATGACAGTAACATGTGAACAAGTAAACTATCTGTTTTTATTTGTATTTTAGGCCAATGTGTGCTGCTTATATCAGAACATTAAGAAAAATGGGATTCCTGATGAGCAGATTGTGGTGATGATGTACGATGACATCGCTCAGAATGAACAGTGAGTCATTTGATCTTAATCTGGTGCTGAACGTACTGCTAGTTAGTTATTAGAGCTAGAACAACAGCGTAATGGACCTCGTCACATTCCCGGGCTTCTCAAAAGCAATCGAGGGCTGTCATAGAGGGGTGAAAGAAAGTCTATACAGTAAACATGAGTTTTTCTTTCCAGTTTGTCACAAGGAAAAAATACAAAAAAATGCTCAATAAACAATGACATTCCCACGACTTTCCAAAAGAGGAAAACATAGAGAGATTGAGATCCCTCAGCCGTGTTTTAGAAACACCCTCATAACAGCGTTAGCTAGCTTTTTATGATTTAATGTCAAGCTCATATAACACAAGCTATAGTAATATGATCAGAACAGTAGAAATGTACAGCTCAGACGAATAGTATATATACCGTATATTTTTTAAGTGAAATAAAAATCTTTCCTAGATTTAATAATTCTGTAAATGCGTCATCACAGTAAAGTTTAATTTAGTTTAATTTATTTAATAATGACAGTGTAAACCAAAGTGCTGTACAAAATTAAAAGAAGACATACATAAAACAACTAGCCATATAAAACAAATAAAGATGGTATGAGATTTATTTATTTATTTTATTTAGTCATTTAGCAGATGCTTTTATCCAAAGCGACTTACAAATGAGGACATTATAGAAGCAATCAAAACCAACAAAAGAGCAATAAATGTAATAAATTTAGTGTTAGTTTTACAAGAAAAGCTAGCAGTTAAGAGAATAAATATGCAATTGATAGAGGGTCAAATATTTGTGGGTTTTTTTTATAAAAAGAAGACAGATTAGATCAAATAGAATTAGAATAGAGAGTGCTAGATTTAGAGGGTCAAATAAAGATGGAAGAGATGTGTTTTAGCCGTTTCTTGAAGATGGTAAGGATTCAGCTGCTGGATTGAGTTCAGGTCATCACCAGATGGGAACAGTTAATGATAAAGTCTGTGAAAGTGATTTTGTGTCTCTTTGGGATGGTACAGTAATGCGTCGTTCACTTGCAGAACACAAGCTTCTAGAGGACATATAAGTCTGAAGTAGTGAATTTAGGTAAAGGGGTGCAGAGCCAGAGGTGGTTCTGTAGGCAAACATTAATGCCTTGAATTTAATGCATTGAGCAGCTATTGGTAGCCAGTGCAGATTGATGAACAGAGGAGTGACGTGCGTTCTTTTCGGCTCATTAAAGATTAATCTTGCAGCAGCGTTTTGGATTAATTGTAGAGGTTTGATGGAACTGGCTTGCCAAGAGAGCATTGCAATAGTCAAGTCTGGACAGAACAAGAGCCAGAACAAGGAGTTGAGTTGCATGTTCCCAAAGAAAGGGCCTGATCTTCTTAATATTATATAATGCAAATCTACAGGACTGGGCAGTTTTAGTAATGTGGTCTGAGAAATTCAGCTGATCATCAATCACAACTCCAAGGTTTCTGGCTGTTTTTGAAGGAGTTATTGTTGATGAGCCTAATTGGAAGGTGAAATTGTGATGAAACGATGGGTTTGCTGAAACCACGAGCAGTTCTGTCTTAGCTAGGTTGAGTTGAAGGTGATGGTCCGTCATCCAGCTAGAAATGTCTGTTAGACAAGCTGAGATGCGAGCAGCTATCGTCAGATCATCAGGATGAATGAGAGGTAGAGTTGAGTGTCATCAGCATAGCAAAAAACCCATGTTTCTGAATGACAGAACCTAGTGAAGCCATGTAGACAGAAAAGAGAAGTGGTGCAAGCACTGAGCCCTGAGGCATCCCTGTAGCTAGATGTTGTGACTTGGACACCTCACCTCTCCAAGATACCTTAAAGGACCTATCTGAGAGGTAAGAGTCAAACCACTGGAGTGCGGTTCCTGAGATGCCCTTTCTCAATAGGGTTGACAGGAGGATCTGGTGGTTGACCGTATCAAAAGCAGCAGACAGATCCAGCAATATAAGTAATGAAGACTTGGAAGCCGTTCTTGTATGAGATCTGATACTTACGAAAAATCACAGCTTAAGGAAGAAGATAAAGGGAGAACAAAACCGGGCCTAAAACGGAGCCCTGTGGTACGCCACGTCTACATTACAGCACTAGATAGATGGAGCTGATTGTGTTTAACATGTTCCTTTACTTCCCTCTCTGCAGAAACCCAGCTAATGGAGTCGTTATCAGCGTGATACCTGAATTAGGAGACGTGTACCCAGGAGTTCCAAAGGACTACACTGGAAAGGTAACATTTGTAATGTTAAATATTGTTTTGATGTTTTTATTCAATTTCTGAGCAAAATTATATCTTATGACAATAATGATCAATTATGGCAACGATGATCTTAAAGAATGTGACCCCCGAAAACTTCCTTGCTGCTCTTCAAGGGGAGCACACTGGAAAAAAAGTCATACAAAGGTTTGTTTGTTTGTTAAGATATATTTCAGTACTATCAATATGTCTGTCTATATATATAGTAGTGTTTATCTTTTGTGTTTTTGTCAAAATGCATAGCAATTTCTATGAATTAGATCATGGCATCACCACCTACTGGTCAAAAAGCAATTCTATTACATTCTAAATAATTTTACATGAGAATTTTGGAAACTGCTTTGTCTACAATTATCCCCAGAGATGCATGCATCACTGTAACGCATCTGCCGCTTGCTTGGCCCCATAATCAGGCTACTGCTTTCAGCTAATATGGCTTTGTAGCTAAAATAAAGAACCATTGTTATTTTCATTTAATGCAGTGGACCGAATGACAACATATACATCTACATGACCGGTCTAGGAAAAGAAGGCACGTTTGAATTTCCTGAGAAGTCAGTAAGTATAAAAAGCAAAGACTGAAGAGACCAAAATATAATGTTCTGGGTAAAGTTCAGACCACTCATTTAAGTACCGACACGGTTATCCGCTGTTAAAGCACTATCACCGTTTTAGATTGACTCATTGTAATAGTGCATAATATTTCCATTCACACTGAATACATAAATCTAGAGCAAAATACAAAACTGTGACATTTCATTCATTCAGTGACGCACTTCACTCGTCAGCTCTAAAATCAGCTGCAAATACACTTAATTGCTGATTTTAAAATGTTGAAATTTCATATATAAAAAAAAACAAATTAAAATGTAAATAATAGGATTGTATTTTTTTAAGTGTACTATAAAATAATTGTATTTTTATTTAATACTCTTTTTTATTTGAAATTATAATAGTAATATTACACTTTATTTATTATTTAGTTTATTGTTTTATTTTAAAAAAATTAACTAACTAAATAAAGTACATTATAATTATTTTTCATATTTATTTATAGTTATATTTAATGAGTCACACTATGTTTTATTACAGCTTTGTTCTAAGGATTTCATTGATGCAATCAAAAACATGAGTGAAAAACAACAATTCTCAAAGGTATGTATTCAATTAATGTTTACAAAACTTAGAGAGAGAGAGAGCGAGAGAGAGAGAGAGAGAGCGAGAGAGAGCGAGAGAGAGAGAGCGATAGAGAGAGAGAGAGCGAGAGAGAGAGCGAGAGAGAGAGAGAGAGAGCGCGAGAAAGAGAGAGAGAGAGAGATTCAATTCAATCCTGATTCAATCCAATATAAAGCCCTCCTCGCCAATGAAACCTCAGCAGAATCTCATCCTCTAAACACACTCGCTCATCAGCTCGTCCATAAAACCCAGCTCCTCACAGACTACAGCTTCACCCCCAAAACCATAATCAAAGAAATTGACACCAATCTAAAAGACATTCATGATGAATCTCTAAAAATACAATTTGACCTTCAAAATAAGCTCCAATGCTACTCAACCCTAAACAGAACCACTACATTTGCCAATTATTTATTGATTAAACCATTTAAAGAAAGACAAATCCTCTCCAAATACAGATTAAGTGACCATGATCTAGAGCATTGGTCTCAAACTCAATTCCTGGAGGGCCACAGCTCTGCACAGTTTAGCTCCAACCAGCTCCAAATCACACCTGCTTGTAAGTTTCCAGTGATCTTGAAGACCTTGATTAGCTGCATCAGGTGTGTTTGATTAGGGTTGGAGCTAAACTGTGCAGAGCTGTGGCCCTCCAGGAATTGAGTTTGAGACCAATGATCTAGAGATAGAGAGAGGAAGACATAGACAAACATGGAGCGAGCGAGAGCAGAGGATCTGTAGACACTGTGATCTACAGCAAATAGAGGATGAGAAACACTTTCTGATGATGTGTCCCAAATATCTCCATGTGAGGGAAACATTTCTCCCCAGATTTAAAGCCCTGATCCCTTCATTTACAGAGCTCAGTGATTCTGAGATAATGCCCTTCTTACTCGGAGAAGATGATAACACCGCTGCACTCGCTGCTAAATATGTGTTAACCATTCATAATGTTAGATTTTCAACATGATTCACTTGATACTTACCAACTTGATCTTTTCATTTATTTAGAATGATTCTGATTTTATTTATTATTTATGTTGTTATTTATTTACCTATGTTGTTGTTGTATATACTGTATATATATTAATGCTTTGGCAACATTGTGACATGTTACACAGTCATGCCAATAAAGCTCATTTGAATTGAATTGAATTGAATTGAGAGAGCGAGAGAGAGAGAGAGCGCGCGAGAGAGAGAGAGAGAGCGAGAGAGAGATAGAGAGAGAGAGAGAGAGAGAGAGAGAGAGAGAGAGAGAGAGAGAGCGCGCGAGAGAGAGAGAGAGCGAGAGAGAGAGCGCGAGAGAGAGAGAGCGAGAGAGAGAGAGAGCAAGAGAGAGAGAGCGATAGAGAGAGAGTGAGAGAGAGAGAGAGTGAGCGCGAGAGAGAGAGAGAGCGCGAGAAAGAGAGAGAGAGAGCGAGAGAGAGAGCGCGAGAAAGAGAGAGAGAGAGCGAGAGAGAGAGCGAGAGAGAGAGAGCGAGAGAGATGGATTTTGTTTAATAACATATTGAACTTAAAGATCATTTGCTACTAAAAGTCCAAATGTGATAATCTTACTTAACAAATTACTTACTTAAAAAATCTTTCAATGGAAGGTAAAATCCGAACCTTGTGATTCTTCTTGCTTCTCTTTTTGTTTTAGCATCTTTCCCAACAGTTATAACAGAACCGCTTTCACAAGAGCTACTGCAAAGCTTTCAAAAGGGCCAGAAACTATCTGTAAACAGCTTTTATCAGCGCCCTTGCTCTAAAAGCTATAACAAAACACCCTGTTTTCTTTAAAATGCTTTCATTAATCGTGTTTGTTATCACTTTAATCACTTTACTAAATAATGCACACTTGACTGACTGCTTCACTTCCACTTTAAGTAAAGAGAATGAGTTAATGATCTCTAATCATTCGTCCACACGTATATGTGCTGCAGATGGTGATATTCATGACCAGCAGTTGCTCTGCATCGATGTTCGGAGGCCTTTGCGGTGATGGTAATGATAATGGTAAGTGGAAAAAACTAACGAGGGCCCTGCCTTATGTTGGGCTCACACTAGTTTTTATTTGAAAATAATTGTGTCCATAATTACGACGGTGTTTTAGTGGCACGTAAAAACAAAATCTCGAAACACATTTGACTATATTCTCGTAATATTTCGAGTTTATCTTGTAATTTTGACTTTATTCTCTTTAATCTCGTAATCTTTGATTTTTTCATTTAACGTGGCATTAAAACACCATCGTACAAAATCTTAAAAAAAACTAAATTAATAAAGTTAAAGAATTATAATAAAGTTCTGTTCTGATCTGTTCTGAATCTGTCACTCAGTCTATGCATTGGCTGCATGTGACACAAATATCCAGAGCACTCCCAGTGATTACGACGAGAAGTTGAAAATCTACCTCTCTGATAAATTCTCATCTGTTTGGTTGAACTTCACCTATACGGTATGTGTTTTCTGTCAATGATCTTTAAACTGTGCATGGCATTAATAGGTTAATATTCTGATTGAATTAGTCACAAAGTAGACATGACAAATGTGTGTATTTCTCTTTATATTCACAGGCTGACTTTAATACAACAACATTCGGTGACCTGGTAAATGATAATCAAGCTGACTTTCAAGGTCCCTGCCCCCACCAGTTTGGAAACTTGGTATAAAACATTTGCTTTACACAATGAGAGCATTTCAGTGGTTTTTCATTATTTTAGCATAACAGAACATGAACACACATATAACTCGCTAGGTCTATAAATGTTGTACTTCTTCTAAATGATTTTGTTTATTTGTTTTCTTTAGGATATCCGTTACTGTCCCCTCGGTGAATTTCTGAACCCTGAACACCAACGAGCTGAAGAGGAAACCGGGGCGCATGAAAAAGAGTAATCTAATGGCCTTTTGTGCTGGTTTCTTGTTTCAGAATTTTTGATTTACATTGATTGCAAGATAACAATATAATTGACAAGGTTTTTGGTTTGGGGTTGATTTTTTTCATTTTGAAACAAGTGTTTTTATGTTAATCAAGGCTGCAGTTGTTTGATCCAAAATAGAGCCTTAAATAGTAATATTAAGAAGTATTTTGAAATCAATAAAACTTGGAATATGGGTAAAAGTTCAATGATTGCATGTGTTATTTATTATGCTTCTGTAATTCTGCTGCAGGGTCTTACGGTGCATTTAGGCTCTGGTTCGTTTGTTCGCTGGGAACTGAAACCATGACCGTGATCTTTTCATTAGTCACAGTAAAGTGAGCGTGGTCTGTGTGCAGAGTGACATACATTTAAACCAGTGGTTTTCAACCTTTTTATGGACCAGCACCCTCTATTCATTATCCAGGTCCCTTACCTCCGGTTACACAGACGAGGTTTAAGACTAGTCCCAGATTAAAATGCATGTTTGAGCCGTCTCAACTAAAAATATCTTGCTCTGACGTATCTTAAACTATGACAGTGCCATTGATCTTTGTCTAGATGCACACCTGTAACATGTTCTTCTAAGCATTTTTATAAAAGCAGCTTAAATATCTTAATTTAACTAAGGCCTAGTCCCGGTTTAAGCTAAGCCCTGTCTGTAAAATTAGTGTCCTTTAATTAAAGATCATGTTCCATGAAGACATTTGTACATTCCCTACTGTAAATATATCAAACTTAATGTTGATTATTAATATGCATTGCTAAGAACTTCATTTGAACAACTTTAAAGATGATTTTCTCAATATTTAGATGTTTTTGCACACTCAGATTCCATATTTTCAAATATTGTCCGATCATAATAAACCACACATCAATGGAAATATTATTTATTCATCTGGATTCACCTGCAGCTGCTCGTGTGCAGCTCTGATCCGCGTCTCCTCGTCCTCCAGGAGCTTCTCATGGACCGATTCATCATGAAGCCGCCGCTGCTCCTCCTCCAGCTGTCTCTGAGAAGCAGATTTCTAATAAAACACAAAGATGAAATCATGAGTTGTCATAATGATTCCACAACTTAGCCAAACGGTTGATCTCACCTCCAAAAGTCACTCAGACCACAAAACACTTCATATATGTCTCAAAACAAGGCTTTTTCGTCATAACACTGGGAACAATTCACATTCAGAAAACAAACACTTCATTTATAACACGAAATGATTCACGAAACGCACATTTTAAGTACCGTTCTGAATCAAATAATTCGCGAAACGCCATTTTAAGTCTCGTTCTGAATCAAATAATTAGCGAAACGCCATTTTAAGTCCTGTTCTGAATCAAATGATTCGCGATACGCCATTTTAAGTCCTGTTCTGAATCAAATAATTAGCGAAACGCCATTTTAAGTCCCGTTCTGAATCAAATGATTCGCGATACGC